>VZQC01001608.1:330856-466151 GCA_009823505.1 Rhizomys pruinosus | reverse complement strand
AGACCAGGCTGGCCTTGAACTAACAAATATCCGCCTGCCTCTACTCAAAATCATTCTAGCTTATAAAATTGAGTAGCACCCTTTGAATGCCTTTGGTATCAAATCCTTTGGTATCAGGGTTCCTGAGGAGTGAATATATTTTTTTTAAATTTTTTTAATTAATTTTATTTATTTCTGTATGTGTATGAATGTACTGTCTGCATGTAAGTCTGTGCACCCGTGTCGTGCAATGCCGCGGAGGTCAGAAGAGGGTCTCGGATTCCCCTGGAACTGGAATTCTCCTGGAATTGGAGTTTCAGACAGCTCTCGGCCGCCATGTGGGTGCTGGGGATCGAACCCGGGTCCTCTGCGAGAGCGTCGGTGCTCCTAACCGCTAGGCCATCTCTCCAGCCCCCAGGAGTGAATATATTAAGAAGTTCATTCATTTAGAATTAATGAAAAAATAAGGCATTGATGAAGTTTCAATTACTGACATTCTCAGGGGCCACATTCATCCCTGATCTTACCTTCTCTCTGAAAAAGATTGGTGTTATTTGGATTCATTTATTACATAAACCAATATGAGTAAGGTGATAGATAAATTTAGAGTCTGTAATCGAGCTAGTTTTCAGCAAACATCAATGACCATTCCATCAATAATATTCCATCTTTCTTTGTGGAAGATATAGAAAAAGAGATATTGTGGAATGCTCTCTATGTAGGGGTTTTAAAAAAAAACTGCTAAAATTTGACTACTAGTTAACTGACAGCAATCATGTGCTTTTTCATCAACCATGGCAGCAAACTAAGTAAGGGTAAATAATAATTTCAAGGGGAGAGTGTGTTTAGGAATGGCAAAACATATATCACTGGAATTTCCAGCTATAATTTACATCATATAACCTCATAGCCCACTTACTTTGAAGCTCTCTATTAATATGACTTCCTAAATATCACTTATATTTGCTGGATATATTACCAGAAATTAAAATTAATTATTCCATAAAGTTGAAGTTACATGTTATAGAATTCTATAGCTTCACATACAAGAAGGTATAGTAAATAAAGCAATATATATCTGACTATATGTGCATGTCTTGCTGACTAAAATTCTCCAAAGTTGTTGACCCTTTGCATGTGGTTAGTAGGAGTCAGTGCTTTTATTCTCAAAAGTTGCTATGTTTTATTGATACTTTATTATTTCAGTGATAAAAGTGAATACATAATTATCTGTTCTAGCAAGGTAAAACTTGAAAATATTGATACACAATATTTGATAATGCAAAAACAACAAAATAAAAATAAATGCAACATTCTAGTAATTTATCATAATCTAAAAATTTGAGTATGATGTTTCTCACAAAATAATCCATGAATTTTATTTTATAGGCAATGAATTATTTGAGTTTTAGAGGGGTTAACTCTCTGAAAATATCAGGCAAACTATGCAGACATCCCCTGTATCTTTGTACTCTTTTTTTTTTTTTTTTTTTTTTTTGGTCTTTTCGAGACAGGGTCTCCCTGTAGCCACAGCTGTCCTGGAAACTCACTCTGTAGCCGGCTGGCCTTGAACTCCACAAAAAGATCCACCTGCTCTGCCTCAGAAGTTGCTAGGTATTAAAGGCGTGCACCACCACACCCGGCTCTTTGTACTCTTGATGTTGCATTTTTCATCTGCCAGTAGTCAAATAGTTAAATTTATTATAAATACCTAGATTTGTCTGATCACATTTTTGTGGTCTGCTTACAACTGAGACATTGCGTGTTACTATGAAAATTAGCCAAAAGTGAAGAACCTCCCAAAATCAACAGGGCAGAAAAGAGCGCCCATCAAACCCCACTCTAATCAACTGAGATTCTCTAGAAAGAAACATTAGGGTGACACAACATAAACAAAAGGAAAGTTTTCTCCTAACATCACTACATATATAGGACTTTAAAGCAGAAGATAAGTTCTTTTAGATAATAAGTCCTTGTGTGGAGATGTTTTCTGTTTTAAGGGAACCCACCACCTGCCTTAATTAGTTCTGTGCAAACCTAGTGCCTTGCCACAAAGGATGATTGTTTGGAAGAGATGATTAATTTTCTGACAGAAATAGTGTTTAAGAAAAAAAAAGTGCCGGGCCTGATGGCCAGCCTTTAATCCTAGCACTTGGGAGGCAGAGGCAGGTGTGATCTTTGTGAGTTCAAAAGAGGGCCAGCCTGTTCTACAGAGTAAGTCCAGGACCCAGATGGGGATGAACAGGCGAGGAACATGTCTCGAAAAGAAAAAAAAAAAAAAAAAAAAAAAGTAAAACAGCACACAGAATCAATAATTGTAGTCAATATGGAAAATAATAAATGGTTCTTCCCAAGAGTTAAGAATATTTCTTGTACCTGAACTGTTATCAAAGAAGTATGAATGGTCATTGCCATCAATGACTACTCTCTGTCATACTGATAGCATCAAACCTATAGTGAAAATTACCTAATATATGCCACTCTAGAGAATCTTATTCTAACATATTCAAGCTCAATGATATGTATAGGCTAGTATCATCAACAGGTTCAGGTTTTCATATGGAGGAAATTGTATAGTTCAAATAGGAGAATAAATAGTATATTTTATTAAAGTAAAATTCATTCACAAATGAGATTATAGTTTCTGAAAGCAAGTTCCAGGATTATTTTTCAGATGTTCCCATTCAACTAAATGAACCTTATCACCCAGAGATTGAATCATTCAAACTACATATACAGCAAGTCAAGTTTTTACAGGCTTATTGGTTCACACACCTGCAAACCTGAGTAGGTGATAAATGGCTGACTTTACATCTCAATTTTAAAAAGCTATACATGCCTTGAGAAAGAAAAAGACATTGCTAGCTATTAATAGTTTAATGAATAGCTCTAATCTCTATAATAGTATACTTAATAATTGGCAATTTTTTGCAGTTTGTATGTGTATGTGTCTTTTCTTCTTTAATTTTTTTTAAAATTTATTTTTGTATGTGTATGAATGCACTGCCTGCATGTAGGTTTGTGCACCCGTGTCGTGCAATGCCGCGGAGGTCAGAAGAGGGTCTTGGATTCCCCTGGAACTGGAGTTCTCCTGGAATTGGAGTTATAGACGGTTCTTAGCTGCCATGTGGGTGCTGGGGATCTAACCCGGGTTCTTAATAGTTGGCAATTTTTTGCAGTTTGTGTGTGTGTGTCTTTTCTTCTTTAAAGAAAACTGTTAACTTTTTGGAAAATTAAAATAATCTATTGACTGTATGGGGCCATCTACACGTAAGCATTCAGAATCAGAGGCAAGTGTACCAACTTGGTCTACACGGGGAGTTCAGGACCACTTGGGCCATATAGTAAGACCCTGTCAAATAAAAGGAAGGAAGGAAGGAAGGAGTTAAATATTAACTGTCTTCTTTCAATATCCAGACAGAAACAGCTGCTGTGTGACTGTTTTCTTTGTAGAATGAAACTGGCCTATTTAATTGCTGTAAAGAGAAGTTGTCTAGGTAAGTAGGAAGTGATACATTGATGAGAGGGGTGAGTATTATTGTATAATTAACAACTGCTGAGTGTCCTAATCTATGACCATATTCATGAATCTTTTTCCTCCAATTTGGGAAAATGAATAGAATTATGGAGATACCTCAAGTATTTTTTTCTTAAATGCATAACATTTAATACCACAAATTTGAAAAATTTTATATTAACATATTAGGATTATTATTCATCTCACAAAAAGTGTTGTTCACTTGCCAACTGAAAATCATGAGGAAAAAGTCGGATTCAGCTACTTTACAGAAACATACAATTGCTTTGGTGGTTTCTGTTAATGAGCAAATGGCTTTGGTCATTGCCTTCCCTTTCTTAAATGCAACTGGTGTAACTGCTGGGTTTTTTATTCAGTTAAAGAAAAAATAGGGAATTAAGATCAGACATTATTGCAGGCAGTAATCATTTCCCTATTAGGAATAAGATAAAGTCTTTAAGGGTAACAATATCTTAACAAACTATTCACTTAAATCACATATAACTTGGAGGGCCACAAATTATATATATATACAGTAAATGCTCTCTGGGTTTGATAATATCAAGAGTCTGTACTGCAGTGGATAGTAAGCAAAGAGACTGAAAATACAGCATCAGATTTCAGATCCTTCCATAGGAGACAGACATTTTCAATCTGTTTAATAAAGTACCTGTTCTCATTCACTAAGAGGCCAAATACAGTCACTGTATGGCTGTCTGACACAGCGTGCCCCATGCACCCTGTTTTTCCTGGAAAAAAACAGACCTGTTGTCTGGATCATGAGATTAACTGAGAAGCGAAGTTTATTATCTCAATGAATAGAGGGGAGCTAACAGACAACTCAGAATGACAGTTGATCTGATGGCCTCTGTTTCTTTGAAAGATAGCCTGAGAAGAGATGGAATACAGACAGAAGGTTAGGAATCATGAACTCCTTTGGCCGCAGTCACTTTTATTTTCATCGGGCATTCATGCAGAACCTCCTGTGATCTTATGCCTTGCCTTTAGAATTTCCTATGCATGATGTTTTCTTCCTTTAAAAAACAGAGGCTCCTACTCAGTGGCATTAACAGGAAGGCTGTAAATAATTCATGCCCTCAATTGAGGCATATTAGTTGTTCTACTCATATTCTGATAAACCATTCTTTTTAAATTCTATTTCTTTACTTATTTATATATGTGTTTTGCCTGCATGTATGTAATTGTACCATGTATGTGCAAACTTGTGGTGGCCAGAAGAGTACATTGTATCCCCTGGAACTGGAGTTTGCAATAATTGTTAGCTGTCCTGTGGGTACTAGGAATCAAACTCAAGTTTTCTGGAAGAACAGTCCATATCTTAACTGTTTAGTCATTTCTCCACCCCATGCTAAAACATCTATATGTCTTTATTAAATGGGTAAAGTAAATATAAGATTGTAAACATGGTTAGAAATAATATGATGTTCCCCTGAAAACAGTGTTGGTGTTGTGCATTTCTACATAATTACATATTTTGTTCTTTTTTTTTATACTCCACCTTGTAAACTATTAAGATAAACTACTTAAACTACAGTAATACACATCAAAAAAGATTAACTCTAGCCAGGCGTGGTGGGGCATGCCTTTAATCCTAGCACTTGGGAGGCAGAGTCAGGTGGATCTTTGTAAGTTCAAGGCCAGCCTGATCTACATAGAGAGTTCCAGGACAGCTGGGGCTACAGGGAGACCCTGTCTCAAAAAGACAAAAAAAAAAAAAAAAGATTAACTTTTTAAAAATACTCCAAGATCCACAAGGGAATACAGAATAATATGTGTATTTAAGTTTAAGTGTTCAAAACATGTGAATCTCAGCAATTGAAGCAGGGCCTAAAACAATGAAGAAAAATAATCTGTTATAAAAATCTACAGCAATTCTGTATTTCTTGCCTGCATACATGGTATGTGTGTATGTATGTGTGTTCTTTAGTGTGGAGTGTACATTTGTGCAAGTATATAAATATGTGTGTACATATGGAGACTGGAGGTTAGTACCGGGTGTGTTCGTCAATTGTTCTCCGTTTCATTTCCTGAGGTAGATTACATGAAGAGCTTTCTTATTCAGCTAGTCTAGTTTAGCCAGCCGGTCCAAGGGTTCCCCTCTCTCTGCCTCCCAAGAGCTGGATTTAAGGGTGAGCTAACAAGCCCACCAGGCTTTCACGTGGCTACTGAGGACAGAACTAACATCCTCTTGAGTAGTAAATGCTTTATCCTGTGAGCTATCTCCCCAGCCTACAATTCCATCTTTTAACTGACACATAAAACAAAGTATTTTATGATATAGTACTATGTGGTATTTATGTTAAGCACATAATTAAAATGAAAGTATATTAAGTGCATAAGACATCTTTTCTCTCTCTTCATAATCCATCAAACTAAATTAATATGCATTACATTAAATGAAAATGAGACACTTTGTGCCCATAAATTATAACTTTGACAGTGCTTTTCGTTTTCTGTGTTTTAAAAGAGATCTCAAGTATTGGTCAGAGGCAAATTTTCCTCAAAATATTCTACTTTTGAAAATTTGTTACTAATAATTCAAGCTTATCATTTAAATCACCACAAGCAAATTATGAACAGCTGTCATGTCAAAAACATAGCAAACCTCCCCTAGGTGCGGGTACTGATGCACATGCAAATTTCACTGATACCTCTGAGTTTAACAAGCTGTTCTAGTATCTGCTTATTCTATTCTACTCATTTGTCCCTTTGTCTACGTTCGCATTAGACTGTTAATTTCTTTTCTTTTTTCTTTTTTTTTTTTTTTTTTTTTTTTTTGAGACAGGGTCTCCCTTTAGTCCCAGCTGGCCTGGAGCTCACAGTGTAGACCTGGATGGCCTTGAACTCATAGAGATCCACCTGCCTCTGCCTCCCAAGTGCTGGGATTAAAGGTGTGTGCTACCACACCAGGCTAGACTGTTAATTTCTTAAACTAAGTTTGATTTTGGTCTCTAGTCCCAAGTACGGTGCCATTATATTTTAAAAAGTACATTTGTGTTGCCCCAGATTTGTATGTTGTACCCTTATCACCAAAAGGATGATAGTAAATGTGCAGATCCCATGCAGGTAATTAAATTTTAAGGGTGGTGCCTTCATGGATGAGCTCAGAACTTTTATAAAAGGGACCCTAAAGACCTACCTCACCCCTTCTACCACATGAGGATACAGCAAGCAAATATCATGGATGAATGCACAGGGTTTTCCCAGATACCAAATCAGTTGACTTGATCATGGACTTTACAGGCTTCACAACTGTGAGAAATAAATTCTTGTGGCTTATAAGGCACTCAAGTTTTGACAGTTTGTTATAGTAGCTATAAACCACAGTACTAGACATGTGTTGAGCACACAACAGATTTTATGAAATTCCATAACCTTACAAAACATTCTATTACTACAAGCTTCACACTATTGGACATCTCTACAAATGTCTATTGGTGGTTATATTCTAAAAATTGTATAATATGGCCTACAATCAATTTGATACACCTTCAAAATACTTTCCCTTTGTGAATACTTTGGGGTTTTCTTGGAATGAAGAGACAGTATACCACTGCCTAATATAGAATATAAAAATAAACAGAATACAAAGTACTTTGAAAATTACTTCCTCCACCCTTAGCCTGCTACTGGAATAGAAGGAAAACCAGAAGAAATATTAAGGAAACAAATTTTTCAAAAAATATTCAGAAATGTTGCTTATCCTCATACTTATATCACTTGATATTTGTTGTGCTTCTATAAGAAATAGCACCCCATTTTAAGTCAAGGAAACAGAGTCCTATTCATTATTCACTGTCACACAGCCAATAAATGACAAAGCCATGCAGTGACACTGTATGTCCCTGATACTGTAGCTTTTAATTTTCCATTATATTAGTGTTTTTTATTAGTCAATAATTTAGAAAGCCATGAGATGATTATAATAAATTATAACCAATATTAAAAATGAAATAAAAGTGAAGACAAAAATATCAGTGTGCATCCCATGAAGTAAAATGTAATAAGTTTGGTTGAAAGTGTTGTGGTATTCCAGTTGCCATCAAAATAGTAGATCTTAATGTCTGGAGCAGTCAAAAATTATTAGACACACAAAGTACCATGTCACCTTCTTCACACCAGTGTGATAGACAAATATTGTTAAGGTCATATATTGCTAATGACATGACTCAGGAATCACTTGAACCTGAAGGTACTCTAAAAGTATTACCAGGAAAAAAAGAATCACAGATGGAGATGGAGTATTGTACCTCTCCGTACTTAATTAACATTTGTTTGACTATGGTTATACCATAACTAATAATCTGAACAGGTTGACACATCAATTAAATTTTATGTGCCATGATTTTTTTCTTCTATAAAAGAGCATATAACAATTCTTTCCCACTAATTACCTCATGGGATTCTGAGGCATTTAGGGAAAAGACATTTTAGTGATGAAGAGAAATAATTCAGGGAAAGGTGTATATGTGCATGCATGTGTACACACTTGATAAGAAAAATCCAGTGCCTATGAAAGAAATGACAGAGTGTCGGATAACAAGGCCAAATATATAGCATAATAAAGGACAAATCACAGTTTCTTGATTCTAAGAAATATTTCTATTTTTTGTTGGCTGGATTCGTGAACAATAACAGCCACTGGTGATAAAATGGAAAATATGAAGCATTTGAGACATGATTTAGAGTTTCCTCTGATATACAAAAATACTGAGGATTCTAGGAAAGTGTCTAGTAACCTCCAGAATGGGTTCATGTTCCAGTAATCACAGCTATTGCTATAGCAGTGAATTCCATAAGCAAAAATTTTATTTTGTTTGTATCTTCTTTTTGCTCTTCAAAGAGTAAAGCATGCAATGAAATATTTATTTCTTCACATGACTCAAGCTCAGAGACTGGAACTTCCCCACGTATATATTTTATTTATTTGACCACCTGGTACAAAGAAAAGAGGTTTCTAGTTAAAATTTTATGAAAAACACAGGAAAATATCCCAGCATTGCTAACCCAAAGTTCTAGCATCCAGAGAAACATGTGTCCCTCCCTATTTGATGACTTTAAAGTTGCCCTTCTGTTGTGGAGCCAGTTACCAGTGTTAAAGTACTGTTATTTATATATGGCCTCCATTTTTATATCAGCGTTGTTAAAATGAAAATAACAAAATGGTGCACATAGGAAAAAGTCTTTGGATTCAGGAAAATGCTCCAAACTCCAATCCTATCAATTTAAAGACTATTACTAAGGGTTAATTTCAAACAACACTGCTAAAAATTGTGAAGGTGAAAGCCACAAGTCAGATAAATGAAGATTCAATTTTGGCCAATTTTAACTTAATATGAGAGCAGCAGATGGTGTGACTTATTGAAAGCACTTTTCAATTTTCTGGGCAAAGTAATTTCTTAAATGAAAGGGCTCCTTTAGGCACACAAACACCACATTCCAAAGCTGTTAAGAGACCTAACTGCAGTCACAATGCTAGAAATGCTGGTGGAGGATAGCTAGAACTCAGAGAAATGGCTCCTAATCTGTGCTAGAGATGACACCAGTTTCTTAATGATCTCTGCTTATTGTTAAGTGTGGATGTTTTCATGCTGTGTTAAGATGTGGGTAGTTGTTCTTTTGGCTTAGCGGCATTCATCCTTCCTGTGGTAAGGAAATCTATAGTTTCTAAGTGAAATCATCCCTCCTTCCTACCTGTTCCGGGATGACCGGCTGAGCTCATAAGACATCTGTGGGGTTACTGACAGGACCTACGAAACAGCGATCTGTTTTTCTACACTGCTCTTTCAAGGTGATTGGCTAAGACTGGGAAAATGTCCTGCCCATTCACCCCAGACCTTAGTCAAAGAATTTGATCTAGGAGCTGGGGAGATGGCACTGCCTGGAAATTGCTTGCCAGGCAAGCACGAGGGCCTATATTTGCCAGCACCCCTGTAAGGCAGGGTGTGGTGGCACAGGTCTGTAATCCCAGCACCCCTGTAAGGCAGGGTGTGGTGGCACAGGTCTGTAATCCCAGCACCCCTGTAAGGCAGGGTGTGGTGGCACAGGTCTGTAATCCCAGCACCCCTGTAAGGCAGGGTGTGGTGGCACAGGTCTGTAATCCCAGCACCCCTGTAAGGCAGGGTGTGGTGGCACAGGTCTGTAATCCCAGCACCCCTGTAAGGCAGGGTGTGGTGGCACAGGTCTGTAATCCCAGCACCCCTGTAAGGCAGGGTGTGGTGGCACAGGTCTGTAATCCCAGCACCCCTGTAAGGCAGGGTGTGGTGGCACAGGTCTGTAATCCCAGCACCCCTGTAAGGCAGGGTGTGGTGGCACAGGTCTGTAATCCCAGCACCCCTGTAAGGCAGGGTGTGGTGGCACAGGTCTGTAATCCCAGCACCCCTGTAAGGCAGGGTGTGGTGGCACAGGTCTGTAATCCCAGCACCCCTGTAAGGCAGGGTGTGGTGGCACAGGTCTGTAATCCCAGCACCCCTGTAAGGCAGGGTGTGGTGGCACAGGTCTGTAATCCCAGCACTGGAGGGGACCTGGGAATTCAAGTTTATCCTGGAAGTTCTCCAGACAGTCAAGCTGGCTAACATTTTAGCCAACTCCAGCTCAGTAAGAAACGCTGTCTTGAGAAATAAGATGGAAAATGGTTGAAGAAGACACCTGAAGTTTATCTCTGTTCTCCAAACCATCTCATGGGCTTATGCAGTCTCTCTCTCTCTCTCTCTCTCTCTCTCTCTCTCTCTCTCTCTCTCTCTCTCTCTCTCACACACACACACACACACACACACGCCCACACTATTTGACTCAGGAAAGGCATGTGACTCAGTTACATAAATTTGATGGTATGAAGTTGCTAATGTGTAAATCTGAATTTGGGAGGGTCACTGTGGAAATGAACAACAAGGCCAACATGGAGAAGATGGAGAGTGTCTAGATGAAGTAAGCGTGTTTGGTGTTTGTTACAACCTAAATATGAAACGTTTCTCACAGCTCAAGTGTCTGCACACTTCATCGCAGCTGACTGCACTATCTTGAGCGGCTGTAGTCATCTAGGAGCTAAAGCCTCCCGGGGAAGAGGACTGTTGAACGTGGGGCCTTGGACTCCGCTTGGAGTCCATGTTTTCTGCTTCCTGGTAAGAGACAGGCAAGAGCGCCCAGCAAGCGTGCCGCAGACCACGCCACCTTAACTACTCAGCATTTACTAGTATGGAAGATGTTATCGACACAAACTGAGTCTGAATACACTGCTCTTCCTTTAAATTCCATCTCACACTTACGAGGAAAACAACTACTGTTTAGGTCTTTATTTAGGCCTATGTCTGAACTTTCAGTGAAGTACATTGATCAATATCCTTTTGTACTTTCCTTGTTTATTTTACATAAATTCACTTCTTTGATCTTTCATACTGTATATTACTCTTGTTAATGAAAGAGAGAGGCATTTCCCTGTATTTTGTCAAAAATGTATGGCTAGATAATGAGTTTTTTCATAACTTAAATAACTAGATATTGTATTAGTTGCTTGGGTGGCTGATGTGAAGAAAGCAATTTAAGGATAAAGAGCTTATTCCTGCTCACATTTCTAGAACATAGTCTACCATGGAAGAGAAGTCATGTGGCTAAAGCTCTCGTCAGCTGGTCACCTTCCTTCCACAGTCACAAACTGAGGGGGATGGACGCTAGTGCTCCTCTTGTTTCCTCCTTTTCATATGGTCCAGGGGCCCAGCTTGTAGACCGGTGCTGCCCACAGGCAGGTCTTTCCAAGTCTAGGAATCTTATCTAGTTAATCCCTATTGTTCTTGTACACTGGCTAGTATAATTAAGATAATCCCTCACAGGTATGTGTGGAGGCTTGCCTTCCAAAAGATTCCAAATCTAGTTGAAGTCAGCAGTCAGTACCAACCGCCACAGACAATAAGGCTAAAAAGACACTTACAAATACAAAATATATGTTCCCATATTTGTTTTGTTTTCCTCAAGTTGTATGACACAAAGGAGATGATTCCTCAGTAGATAAAGAACTCTATTAAAAATTCAATGCAGAGCCGGGCATGGTGACGAACTCAGGAAGCAGAGGCAGGAGGATCTTTGTGAGTTCAAGGCCAACCTGGTCTACAGAGTGAATTCCAGAACAACTGGGGCTATGGGGAGACCCTGACTGGAAAAGACAAAAAAAAATAATAATAATTCAATGCAAATATATTTAAATCAAACTGGGCTAACACTGAGTCCTTTGTTGGCCACTGACTCCTGCCTTTGATGCCTCTGTGTCCTATATCACTTACCAATAGTCTATATGTTGCTTTAAAGCTGTGCAATTAAAATCTGGTTAGTTAATTAAGGAATTTATAGGAAAAGTCTCTTGCAATGTCATAAACTTCCTACTGAGATCCTAGACTCCACATTGTTTCTTTTGGGTGTGTAGTTTCATTATTCTGCTCTACAGATAATGACCACTTACACATCAAAACCCTTAGGGGGATAATGTGGATTGTTTTCATTCACTGCATATTTTATTACGATTAGGTGAACCTCTTGAAACTTATTCATGTATTATACTTTGTCAGAAAGTTGAAATTCATCCCAAATTACAATACTTTTAAAGGATATTCTATCAAATATTCTGTGAATCATTCTAACATATTGTTAAAAACAGGGATTTATAGGCATTAGGTTTTGAAGTAGAAATGATTACTGGGATTTAAGGAATCTATTCATACTGAAGTTGAATGCAAACTATCTCTGGAACATGTTAACTAAGTATTTTCTTTTTCCAGGGTAATATTGCTAATTTTAATAAAATTTTCTGAGTCTATAATCCAAAAGATAATCCAAGAGAAACCAAATTCTGTTCTTTAAAGAGAAAATCAACAAGGAAATGATGCCATTTGTGTTCTTATAATTTCTACTTTCTTTTTATTTTAGAAGCTAGCTTCAGTATCATGTTAAAATCCACAGGTGGCATGCTTATAAATATGTAAACCTAATCATGACATAATCAGCTCAATATCACACATCATTATGGCAATAATTGTTTCATTGTTCACTGGTCAGGTTCCCTGCTGGAAACTATAATCCAAAAGAGAATTAAATGCAAGAAGCATATCTCCATGGTGTCACAATTAAACTCAGTGAAGACAGGCTCAAACTTAAAGGGCCAATTTAGGAATTTTCAAGAACACTGTCACTTAAGTGATAAGATTTCAGAGCCTAGGAGAGAAATTTGGCAAAAATTCTCTGATATGGGTCATTTGATCCCAGTTCCAGAATGTAAAATGGTCTTGTATAAAGATGTTCTCTTTAGCACAGATCTGGCTATGTGAGTACTGGAAAATAATCATTCTTAGTGTTTTATGACAGGAAATCAGAGTCAGGTTGCAGCTTCAACTCTTTTTTTGAAAGAAAAAAGAATCAAGGACAGAAGGAAGAATGGAAAGGGAAAGAGAGGAGGGAAACGAAGCAGAGAGATTTGAAAATAGTTCATCTATTCACTATACATTTGAAGAAAAATATGATCTCTCTATAATTTTTGCTTTTAATTTTGTTCTGTTTCTTAATTGTCATGTTATATTTAACACTCATTTCCAGTGAGTACTTTAAATTACACACATTTGATATTTCCCCTTATGGAAATATTATGTAAGGCACTATTGGCAAAGCTGTTATGATAAGAGAGTGCAGACAACAGCAGAAAACTGCAGCAGATAAAATAACCAGAAAGAATATTCTATCAAAGTTTGAAGATAAGTTGTCTAAGTGGTCAGCATACCTCTGCTTCATTTGGTCCTTTCATGAGTTATTATACAGTCCAAACATATTTTTGGTAAAGGTCACTGCTTGTGTTTCAAGTTTTATTCTAGCCTCTCTTTCTCAGTACAGTTGATCCATGAAACCTCAGAGAAAGAACATTTTCTAAACTCCCTTCCATTTAGGGAAATATACTTGACTAATTTGTGAGCAATATCTTGTATGCTGAAGTGATGTATAAAAATTGGATCATGCTTCTAATGGTCCAAAGGGTAATCTCCTGGCCTTGACTCTCTTACCATTAATTGATGTGTAGACCTACTGAGAAATCATCAGAACCACAGCAACCCATATGTGCAGGGAAGCTTTAAGACAGGAGTCCACAAGTGGTGTCACTGAAACAAGCCTTTTTATCAGGATGATGCGTCTTTAAATGAGAGAGAAATGCTTTTCTACCTCTACATAAGCCAGTGTCTAGGTTGAAACACTGGAACTTTTTATGGAATATTTTCATACTACTTTTTGCAATAAGTAAAATAGACTAAGAAACCATACTAATTTAAAGTTCCTTTTGAGAAAAACAAAATTACATAACTGTGTCTCAAACTTATTTGTAGCTAACCAAGCACACTAGCACACACAAGCAAGAATCATCATGACATTCTTTCCTTTCTCAACTATTGATTCCAGTGTCGATTTTCTGTACAGAAAAAAAAAAATGCCTAAAGTTCTATGTACTGAAATTTCCCTGAATACTATGTAGCAACCATCATGAAAATAAGAATAAAATCTTAACCGGGCGTGGTGGCACACACCTTTAATCCCAGCACTCAGGAAGCAGATCTCTGTGAGTTCAAGGCCAGCCTGGTCTACATAGGGAGCTCCAGGCCAGCTGGGACTAAAGGGAGACCCTATCTCAAAAATACTAAAAAAAAGAAATCTTAGACAAAATAGATCGATTATTTTTTAAATTGTGCAGAGTGTAAAGCAGTAATCCGAAAACCTGGTGGCAGATGTAGATTTCATGTGTGATGTCAGCATGGTGGGGTCAACAAAGCTGATTCTGAGAAGGCGCAGGGCTAGCTGCCTCCCATTATCATGGGCCTGATGCCTACTTTCTTTGATCTCAATCTGTATTACTGCTTTATTTTTATTACATGCATGCATATTGCCCTGGGCATGTCTTTCTTTGATAGCTACAGCTTCTTCTTCTTACTGCCCATCTTTCCCTAATCAATAGCATAGGAGTAGGCAAAGTAATTTCTTTTTCATAAGATTCTCACTACTTCCTGACACTTTTCACATTTCTTCCCTAATTATTTTCTGATTCTGACACTAAATAGAGAGTTCTCACCCTTCCTACCAGGCGCTCACCCTGCACATATCGCTCTCCTTCTGCTCCGTCCTTCTCTGACTCTCAAGCTTTTCTTCCCTGGCCTGTTTGTTCCTCCCACTCTCCCCAGACTGAAATCCCTAGAATTACTCTGTCCTTACTTCTAGGCAGACTTTCTTTTCCCATTTCACAATTATTACTAGACTAACTTTCTCCTTATTCTTAAATAGCCTTTCTTTTTCCGTCACCAGTATTGCAACAGAACCCTTCTTATGACTTTTGTAATACCCCTCTGTCAAGACTGCTAAGAAGGCTTTGGCTGGATGAAAATGGTTGGAAAACATCAATGCATTAATACCATCAGGAATGCTTAAAGAAAAATATTACAAATCATACATCAAAGTAAGTGACTCACCTAATGTGCCTATGTAAATGTCTGTTTTCTGATGTATGAAGTATTTTAAAGCTAATACCTCAAAATTTGCATATATACCATATAAATA
Source organism: Rhizomys pruinosus (assembly GCA_009823505.1). Classification (NCBI taxonomy): domain Eukaryota; kingdom Metazoa; phylum Chordata; class Mammalia; order Rodentia; family Spalacidae; genus Rhizomys; species Rhizomys pruinosus. Next base: position 451,063 of record VZQC01001608.1, on the reverse strand, counting down.
TGCAGTACTTCAACATAATATACTTCTGAATGTGTTAAGTGTTGTGGAAGAATATATAGTACTTTCATTTGTATCATTTCTTAAATGTTTTTACATCTTGAATATAAAAAGGTAATAGGAACAGTTGTTTTTAACTTCTCACATCTTATGTATATTAAGCCCAAAATAAATATACATTTAACATTTTGGATACTTGACATGTTTACTGCAACATTGTCTATAAATAATTTCTATTTTGATACATTCTTCTATTCACTTGATAGAAAATATAAGAACATTTACACTATAGATTGCTGTTAAAGCATTTATAATCTGCTACTTTCTGACTGATGAATATGAGTGGCCAGGAATGTGGTAGAGGCAATATACAGATTTGGATTTCCTAAGACTGACTAATCTCTCACAGGTATCACAGGAACACCATCAGTACCCAGAAATGACACAGACATGCTAGTTAGAGGTAACAAATGCTTTTTAGAGAAAAACCAAACATCAGCAGCTACTTATATAACTAACAGCTTAAGAGCAAAAAGCAATGAAACTTATTCACAAGTCCTGATAAAATAACAGGTTTAAAAGTTTATTGAACACCAGGGCTACAGTACTCAAAAAAAAAAAAATTCTTGCTTAACTAATAAAGGGGAACTATGTGTAAAGTTTATAATACATATATAAACATATTTGCTTCCATAGCTAAAACACTTAAGTGAAGCACTAACAAAACAAACATGGAATCAGATGAATTGAAAACAGTTCCCAGTGGATTGCATCATAAGCCAAGTGAGTCCATAGTGGTGAAATATTCAATTTGTGTAGGAAGAAGAAACGGATACATTAACCTAGAGAGTGGGGCATGGCAGAATACTCTAGGAAAAGAGCATGAAAAACAGAACTTTGGAAGTCTTGCTCCAAACACAGAGAGAATATATACTTGGACTCTTCTTTAGACTCTCCATTTTCTCATCTCCGATACTGAAGACATGGGCTTCTTCATAGTTTCTGTTAAGGAGTAAATCAAGCTGTACTAGATCCTAACGTTGGAGCTATAAATGCCCAGAATCTCTGAATGTGACCTTATTTGGAGAGCCATTGTAGAGGTAATAGAGTTAAGAGTGAGCTCATTAGAGTGGGCCCTAATCCAGTAAAAACGATCTCCCTTTGAAAAGGGAAAAATCTAGACAGGGAGATATGCATACAGGATGACTGCCAAAGAGCAAAGCCAAGAGCAGCTTTTTCCTCACAACCATCAGAAGGAATCAGATGTGAAAACACCTTAATTTCTAACTTGTCACCTCCAGAACTGAGACAATAAATTTCTAGTGTTACCCACCACTCAGCTTGCTGTACTTTGAAACAGCAACCCTAACAAACTAGTCTCTGAGTTCCTAACTGAAAAGGGGGATTGGAAGTTTGAACAAGCCTTATCAAAACTTATAAGATGTAGACCTGCAAAACAAATGAGAGGAGGTAGATGCATTTGTACTGCATTCAAAATGTAAGTGTTGACATAAGCCACTACATATATATATATATATATATATATATATATATATATATATATATATATGTGTTGTGTATGTATGTATTCTAGAGCCACAGTAGGCAATAATAAATTAAAAGTAGTTAACAATAAGTTAAAAGCTCCAATATCTATGTCTGCTAAGTGTGTTTATGTAGAAAATGTAGCCAAATAGTTATCTCTGCTGTGGTAGAAAAGGAAAGAAAACCTGTAAAATTTTACCAAGTCAGGCATTGGGAGATGGCTGAGTTTGTGGTATTTGCTATGCAAGCATGAGGGTCGAAGTTGGATCACCGGCAGCAACTCAGCCAAAACTGAGGTATGATGTGGCTTAATCCCAGTGAGATTAGGACAAGAGAGAAATCGGGACAGGATAATGCTTGCTGTCCACTGGCCAGCCAGGCAGCTGAACTAGTGAGCCAGTTGCTCAGGATCAGGTAAAGGATCCCGTCTCAAAAAATAAGAAAAACAGGTTCCAATGAATTACATCACAAGTTGATCTCTGAACTCCACACATTTGTGCACTTGTTTGCATGAGCTTGAAGGAGTACATACAGCACATACACCACACACACACACACAAACACACACACACACACACACACATAGCTAAAAAGACAAAATTTACTCTCATATGAACTAAGCAACTTTGGTGTTTTTTTCTGTTTATGATTTCAAAATAGTGACATATTAAATTGCAGCGCTTAAAAGATGACTAAGGCTATGTTATTTAATGTTAAAATATTAATAGCTCCAAATATAATAAAACCACAACAGTGATCAGATATGGCCCCTTATAGCCTCCACTTGCCTATAAATTGAGCTCATCTATCAGCTCTGCAGTTGGAATATTTAGGCAGGAGGATCAAGTTATCAAGCCTGGCTTAAAAATGTGAAACCATTTCCATTAAAAAATTAAGAAAGCATATCAAGTTACATTTTATGGATTTGTATTACCCCAAATAGGTGTCCAGAGCCATTTATATTGCAAACATGGTACATGACACTGTGATATTCAATATACAGGAATAAAAATGTTTGACTTTTTCTTTTTTAAAACATTTATTTATTTATATATATTTTTTAATCAAATCTAGACCCGTGTCCCCTCCCCTATCCTCCCACCCAACCAGAGCTCATGCATTCTGCCAAACATGCTTTTCATCTCTTTCTCAATCTTTCTCACCATTCTCCATGTGGAAGTTGACTTTTGTGAGCAGAGGTTCACTGTATCAGTCAGTTCTTTGATGCAGTCCTTTCTGTTGTTGTTGTTGTTGTTGTTGTTGTTTCCAATATGTGTCACTCCCAACTGCTTTGGACAAAAGCTCAGGGGGCCATGCACAAGAAATACTTACAACTAGGTAATTGGCACTAGCATCCACAGATGAGGGATACCATTCGTCGTTTGTTTTTCTGGGACTGTGTTACTTCACTCAGCATGATGTCCTCTAGCTCCAGCCATTTTCCTGCAAAGCTCGTGATGTCGTCTTTCTTTACTGCTGCATAGAACTCCATTGTGTAGATGTACCACATTTTCTCTATCCACTCGTCAGTTGAGGGGCATTTAGGTTGGTTCCAGCTCCTTGCTATTGTGAAGAGAGCTGCAATAAACATGGCCGTGCATGTATCTCTGTGGTGGCGTAAGTCTTGAGGGTACATGCCCAGGAGTGGTATGGCTGGGTCGGGTGGCAAGTTCATTCCAAGTCTTCCAAGGGTTCTCCACACTGCTTTCCATAGTGGCTGTACGAGTTTACATTCCCACCAGCAGTGGATGAGTGTTCCCCTTTCCCCACAACCTCTCCAGCACTTGGTATCATTTGTTTTCTTGATCCTAGCCAGTCTTATTGGAGTAAGATGATATCTTAAAGTGGTTTTCATTTGCATTTCCTTAATGATTAGTGATGTTGAGCAGTTCTTGAGGTGTTTCTCAGACATCTCTAATTCCTCGCTTGTGAAGTCTCTGTTCAGTTCTTTGCTCCATCTATTGAGCGGGTCATTTGTTTTCTTTTTTCTTTGTTTTTTGAGTAGTTTATATATTCTGGAAATCAATGCTTTGTCAGATGTATCTGCAGTGAAGGTTTCCTCCCACTCTGTGGGATTTCTCTTCACTTCCTTGATTGTTTCTTTTGATGTACAGAAGCTTTTGAGTTTGATGAGGTCCCATTTGTCAATTGTCGACCTTAATTCTTGTGCAGCTGCTGTCTGATTTAGGAAGTCTTTTCCTACGCCTATGTCTTGTAGTCTGCTGCCAACTTTTTCTTCTATCACCTTCAGAGTTTGGGGTTTCACGTTGAGGTCTTTAATCCATCTGGAGTTGACTTTTGTACAGGGTGAGAGGTAGGGGTTTAATTTCATTCTTCTACAAGTGGTGATCCAGTTTTGCCAACACCACTTGCTGAAGATGCTGTCTTTTCTCCATTGTGGTTTCTTGGCCCCCTTGTCAAATATGAGATGGCTGAAATTGTATGTGCTCAGATTTGGATCTTCGGTTTTGTTCCATTGGTCAACAGGTCTGTTTTTGTGCCAGTACCAGGCTGTTTTTATGACTATAGCCCTGTAGTATAGTTTAAAATCTGGTATAGAGATCCCTCCTGTGTAGCTCTTTTCACTCAGGATTGATTTGGCTATTCGGGGTCTTTTGTTTCTCCAAATGAATTTAAGAACTTTTGTTTCCAAGCCTGTGAAGAAACTCTTGGGGATTTTGATTGGGATTGCATTAAATCTATACAAGAGTTTTGGTAAAATGGACATTTTTACAATGTTAATTTTCCCAATCCATGAGCATGGGAGGTTTTTCCATCTTCTGAGGTCTTCTTCAATTTCTTTCTTTAAGGGTTTAAAATTTTTGTTGTAGAGGTCTTTGGTGTCTTTGGTTAGGTTTGTTCCTAGGTATCTTATTGTTTTTGAGGCTATTGTGAGTGGGAAGGTCTCTTTGAATTCTTTCTCCAGTTGCTTGTTCTTGGTGTAAAGAAAGGCCATTGATTTTCTAAGGTTAATTTTGTATCCTGCCACTTTGCTGAAGCTGTTAATCGTTTCTAGGAGTTTTCTGGTGGAGTTTTTTGCATCTCTTAAGTAAACAATCATATCATCAGCAAATAGGGATAGTTTGACTTCCTCTTTTCCAATTAGTACTCCTTTAATATCCTTTTCTTGCCTTATTGCTCTAGCAAGTGTTTCAAGCACTATATTGAAGAGGAGTGGTGATAGGGGGCAGCCTTGCCGAGTTCCTACCTTTAAAGGGAATGTTTCCGTCATTTCCCCATTTAGGATGATATTGGCTGTGGGTTTCCTGTATATGGCTTTGATTACATTGAGGAATGATCCCTCCAATCCAATTCCTTCTAGGACTTTAAGCATGAAGGGATGCTGGATTTTGTCAAAGGCTTTTTCAGCATCAATTGAGATGATGGTGTGGTTTTTGTCTTTGATTCCGTTTATGTGTTTGATGATGTTTATTGATTTTCGTATGTTGAACCATCCCTGCATCTCTGGTATGAATCCAACTTGGTCATGATGGATGATCTTCTTGATGTGGGTCTGTATGCGATTTGCCAGTATTCTGTTTAGAATTTTGGCATCTGTGTTCATGAGGGAGATGGGTCTATAATTCTCCTTTTTAGTTGGATCTTTGCCTGGTTTTGGTAATAGAGTGATGTTGGCTTCATAGAAGGAATTTGGGAGAATTCCCTCTGATTGTATACTTCTAAACAGTTTCAGAAATAATGGTTGTAGGTCTTTTTGAAATGTTTTATAGAATTCTGCTGTGAAACCGTCTGGGCCTGGGCTTTTTTTAGTTGGGAGGCTTCTTACTACATCCTCTATTTCTTCATATGTTATGGGTCTGTTTAAGCTGCTGGTCTCCTCTTGGCCAAGCTTTGGTGATTCCCAAGATTTCAGATATTCATCCATTTCTTCTAGATTTTCAAACTTGGTAGAATATAGGTTCTTGTAATATTCCCATATAATTTTCTTGATCTTTTCCTTGTCCGTTGTGATATTTCCCTTTTCATCACAGATTGTATTGATTTGGAGTTGTTCCTTCTTTCTTTTTGTTAACTGGGCTAGAGGTCTGTCTATCTTGTTTATTCTTTCAAAGAACCAACTTTTGGCTTCATTGATTTTTTGTATTGTTTTCTTTGTTTCTATTTCATTGATTTCTGCTCTGATTTTTGTTATTTCTTCCTGTCTGTTGCGTTTAGGGTTCATCTGTTGTTGCCTCTCAAGTGCTTTTAGCTGTAGTGTTAGATCATTCACTTGTGCTCTTTCTGTTTTTCTAATGTAGGCACCCAGGGCTATAAATTTCCCTCTTAGGACTGCTTTTAAGGTATCCCATAAGTTTTGTTGTGTTGTATTGTCATTGTCATTCAGTTCCAGGAATGTTTTTATTTCTTTCTTTATCTCTTCCTTGACCCATTCATTATTCAAGAGTGTGTTGTTTAGTCTCCATGTGTTCTTGTAGGCAGGAGGGCTTGTCCTGGTGTTGATGTTGAGCTTCATTGCACTGTGGTCTGACAGGATGCATGAAATTATTTCAATCTTTTTGTATTTGTAGAGGTTTCTTCTGTGTCCCAGGATGTGGTCGATTTTGGAGAATGTTCCGTGGGGTGCTGAGTAGAAAGTGTATTCTCTGGTATTAGGATGGAATGTTCGGTAGAGGTCTATGAGGTCCATTTGGTGTATCATATCGTTCAGTTCAGATGTCTCTCTGTTTATTTTTTGTCCTGTTGACCTATCCAAAGGACTCAGTGGGGTATTGAAATCTCCCACTATGAGTGTGCTGGGGTTAGTCTGTGACTTGTGGTCCTGGAGAATTGTCTTTATAAAGTTTGGTGCACCAGAATTTGGGGCATATATATTCATAATTGTGAAATCTTCTTGGTGGATTGTTCCTTTGATGAAAATGTAATGGCCTTCTTTGTCTCTTCTGATTTCTTTTACTTTGAAGTCTATTTTATCCGATATTAAAATAGCAACACCTGCTTTCTTTTTGGTACCATTTGCTTGGAATATTTTTTTCCATCCCTTCACTTTAAGGTGGTGCCTGTCCTTGAAGGTAAGATGTGTTTCTTGCAGACAGCATATCGATGGATTCTGTTTCCTAATCCAGTCTCCCAGTCTATGTCTTTTGATTGGGGAATTTAGTCCATTAATATTTAAGGTTATGACTGATAGGTTTGTGTTGCTTCCTTTTGCCTTATTATCCATCTGCGGTTTTGATTTAGGTTTCTACTTCTGCAGTTATGCTTTTATTGATTTCTCCTTCTAGTTGCCTGGGGTTGGTTGCTCCTTTCTTCTGTTCTTTGGATTGCTTCAAGTATTCTCTGAAGGGTTGGTTTTCCGGACATGTATTCTTTCAAGTTGTTTATGTCATGGAAGATTTTCCTCTCTCCTTCCACTATGATTGACATTTTTGCTGGGTATAGTAACCTGGGCTGGCATCCATTGTCCCTCAACACTGGGAATGCTTTGCTCCAGGTTCTTCTTGCCTTCATCGTTTGCTGTGAGAAGTCCGTTGTTATTCTGATAGGTTTCCCCTTATAGGTCACTTGTTGTTTTTCTCTTGTCGCTTTAAGAATTTTCTCTTTGTTTTGGGTGTCCAGCATTTTAACTATGATGTGGCGTGGAGAATTTCTTTTCTGATCTTGTCTGTTTGGAGTTCTATGTGCTTCTTGTATTGGTATTGGTTTGTCCTTTTTTAGTTTGGGGAAGTTTTCATCTATTATTCTGTTGAAGATCTGATCAATACCTTTCTCTTGGGATTCTTCTCCTTCCTCTATTCCTATGATGCGGAGGTTTGATCTTTTCATAGTGTCCCACAGCTCCTGGTTGTTCCATTTTTGTGTATTTTTAAATTTTTCATAATCTTTCCTTGAGGTTTTTAGTTGTTCTGTGTTGTCCTCCAGGTCTGATATTCTTTGTTCTGCTTCCTCCATTCTGCTTCTGAGGCTTTTTTCATTCCTTTCCTCTTGAATGGATGAGTGTTTGATTTCCTTTTTCATTTCCTCTTCTGATTTCTTTAGTGTTTCTATTTCTTTTTGGAGCTTCTCGATCTCTTTTTGTAGCTCTTTTGTTTGCTGGTTGGTTTCTTTTTCTTTTTCAGCATGGGATCTTTTCAGTGTTTCTACTTCCTTCCGGAGCTTGTCATTCTCTCTCTCTCGGTCCTCATTCTCTTTTCTTAGTTCTTTAATTTGTTCTTTATGATCTTGTAGTTCTTTAAGTATGTTCCCAATTGTGTTTCTGATGTCTGTGTCCTGGGGCATCCCCGGAGGGATCCCACTGCAGGAGTCATCCATAGGGTTGGTAAAGCTTGGCGTGGGATTATCCTGCACCTTTCCAGTGTAGTCTCTTCTTCGTGATCCTGGCATATGGGCTTCTCCTTGCCTGTATTCCAATGTGAGTCCTAAATGCCTCTTCACTGTGTTGAAGGCTTGCTTTGCTTGCTTCCTTCAGATGCCTTCGTAATCCCAGTTGGCACAGGTGGAGGGGGGGTGCTTTTTAGTCCCAGTACCTGAGCTTCATCTGGTCTCAGTAGATCTCAGATCTCAAGACTCACACAACCCTACCTTTTATATCAGCTAGGAGGATAACTCCATCCCCACAGCCACAAAAGCCAATTAAGCCAAAAACAACTGGATTAATGGATTAACTAGATTAAGTCAATCAACAATCAGTCTTGCTGAAGCATCCAGTTCCTACCTACCTTTCTGCTAGTCTCAGGAGATCTCCAACTTTTTCATGAATTTCTTGGCCTAGGTAATATACTGCAAATTGTTGAAGTGAATAATCCAGAAGGTCAGTTAACATTCCAGCTTAATTTTTCGAAAAGTAAAAACAAGCTAGATGATCATCTAACCAATTTTCTTCAAGCAGTTTTGACTTGTATGGGGTGGGGGTGCAGACAGTTACATGCGTGAAAGTGCACCAGTATGCGGAGGTCAGTGATTAATATTGCATGTCTTCTTTTATTCCTCTCCACTTTGTCTTTGGAGTATAGGTCTCTTCACTGAATGGGTAGCTCATCGACTCCTGTAGATTGGCTGGCCCTTGAGCTATGGGAACTCAAGTGTCTCCACTTCCCAGCTCATCTGGGTTCCACCTATGTGCTGCAGATTTGGAGCCCGTTCCTCAGCTTGCACAGCATGAACTTTACTGAGCGCCCCATCTTCCCTAGAATAGCGGTTTTCACTCTTTAAGTATTTATTTCAAATAAAATTTGTGATTTCAAGTTCATAACGTCAGCCAATGTACATGTTTTCATTAATACAGTAACTCTCTGATTGACTAGTCTAATACTAGTTCTAGATTCTAATTTATCCTCATCCTTATTAATTTCTATTAGAACAGGAAAGTTTTTGGTTTTCAATAAGTTAATATATACAAGGAAAATACAGCATCTAAGAAGGTTTTGCTTTCCCATAAATTCTTGAAAACTCCTCAGCTACACATGAATAAATAATTACCCAATTTTACATACTGGCTTAATGCAAAATTCTTTAAAATACCATGAATGTGCTCAATATCATAGTTAAATATTTTATGCTAAGTATGTCTTTGTAGCAATTTTCCATCTTTTTTCATTTCCAATTGTCACATGTGTGAACAGCTTCATGCATAGTGCAGCTGCAGTGTACAGGAGTCATCCTAACAGTTTGATGCCTTTGTCCTCCATAGTTGAGAAAAAAAGATGATAAGGATGAAAAGAAACTATTCTTTTAACCTAATCCAACAAATAAGAGAAAAGGGGAGTACTTAGCTCTGAATATGACTATTCATTTGGTTCAGTCTTCAACATAAATTCAGCAAAATAAAACTCAATAATATTTCCTTGTTGCTGAGTAACAATGGATGCCAATTATACCAATAATGGTCAGTATGCATGGGTAACAGTTACTGAATGCTTATTAAGTGCTAAGCAATTGTCTAATTGCCTGACATGTATGAACCCACTGAAAGCTCATATAAAAGCTAAAAGGTAAGCATCATTATTATCTCTATATTAATGATGAAAAATGAGGCACAGAGATATTAAGTAACTTGTCCAAGATCAAACATGCACAAAGTGCCATTACTCTCATTGAAAGTATTGCACTGCCTCAGCAAAAGAACAGTTATACAAAAAACTGCCTCCGATCGGCACTCTGAGGTATGTGCTGTGAACATGATTTATGTGAATTGTCCTTATTTTATTGATGAGGGATTGTTACTTACAGAGGTTGAGTCACTCAAGATTACAGTGATGGGCAGAACTAGAATTTATTTGTGTCTGAGCCCAGTGCCAAGGTTCATTGCACAAAGTTCACATCCTGGTTAAAATGAAGCATGGTGTAGCACAGCAGTCCAAGTATTACAGTCCACAGGCCAAATCCAATAAAGTAAATGGAGTTCAATGAAATAAACTTTTAGTGGAACAGAGACATTCATTTACTGTTGTCTCTGCTTGCTCTCATGCCACAATGGCAAAAAATGAGAAATTGTGACAGTGACTGCCTTTCCATAAGTCCAAAAATGCTATCTGGAGCTTTAGCAAAAATGTTTGCTGAGCCCTAGTCAATAACATGGGGGGGGTATTTTTTTAATCTTGAGCTAATTCATGTTTTATATTTAATATATTAATTGCTAAAGAAATAAAAAAGGAAACAAGACCTAAATTTCTCTGTCATGGGTTAAATTTGTCTTCTAGAATGTGATAAAATCTTAACCTTGGCTGCCTATGAATATGATCTCATTCAAAACCTATGTGCACTGATGTGATGAGGCTAAAATGATATTATTAGAGCAGTCTTTCATCCAATAAAACTAGAATCTTTAAAAGAATATTAAAATGCCAGATAAACTCAGAGGTACAAGGCTAGAGAAACGGCAAATTTGATGTACATATTTAGCATGTATGAGGCCCTGGGTTCAATCCCCAGCACTAAAATAAATATTGAGAACATATGTAGAAAACAATGTTAGAGGAGATTATGGGAGACACTGAGCATTACAACCATCATCCAAGAACCGGCCAGGATTTTTGTGCACCACCAGAAGCAATAAATAGGCAGAAAGGGATTCTACCCAGGTGCAGAGGGATTATGGCCTTGCTGGGGCTTCAAAATCAAGCTTCTGGTTTTCAGCCTGAAGAAGAATGCATTTCTATTTTGAACCACTCATCTTGTGGTTGTTTTCTGTGTTAGCTCTAAGAAATTAATACCACCAGGAGGGCTAGAGAGAAAAGAGAACACCAAGCCCTTGTATTGAACAGCCCCAGCGAATACCAGATGACCAACCAAAATAACAGCTTCAGTTTATATTTAGTAGACTCTGGGATGGGGTGGAGGGGGGGAGGGAAAGGGAAACCTGAACTGAATTGGAAAAAATGTATGAAATGCACAAAGCATCAATAAAAATTAATTTAAAAAAAAAATCGGAAACCAGAGTCTATGTTTTTTGGGGGTGGGGGTGGACTTCATCACAGCTGGGTTACTGGCACTTATTAGTCCAATATTAGTGGCCACAAATTGGCCAGTGCACTTAAGGGCATGATGTGCTTTCTGTAGGTTGGATATAAAGATACAGCAGACAACCTGAAGGCTGTGTGTGTAATGCAATTATGAGGTGAAAGGGACCCAAGCATTGAAAAACCTTCAGGAAACAAAACCCAGTGCCCTTTGTCTATTCCTCCTCTGTCAACTGAGATAACGACAAACTACTGAGCTAATCCCTTGGAACGTTTTCATATTATATATGTTATCATTGCCCTAAGTATAATAACTATCAACACAAAATCAAATTTCTCAACCATTCCTAAGACTTGAAATCTCCATCTGGATTATGTCCCAGGTACCTGTAAGTAATCCTCAAGGCAAAGGAATTTTCTACTTTTTAAAAAAGTGAGTAGGATGACATTCTCATATACATCACTAAAACACAAAGCAACATTTGCTATCAGTGAAATTCCTGTGGAAGAGCCACAAGAGACAAAAATCATCTAATCAACTGTTAAGTGGATAGAGGGAGAGGAAAAAAAAGAGACCAAACCCCCAGGTTGGGAAGTCCAGAAGATGTTTACAACTGCCATGAAGACACGACCTGGTAATTAGTGACATCTAAGGAGAAAAAACATCTTGACAAGTATGAAGAGTAATCTGAGGCACAACTGAGACTGTGCCAGAAGTACATCATTAAGCGACAGGTGAGAATAAATGAGTCACCTCACAGCTCTCCCTTCTGCAACAATAGCTTCCAAATGACGCCAAAATGTGATCTTTCTGTGGGTGCAATAGGGAATTCAACATGGGCTATTTTTGCACTTCCTCGACAGAATAACACATGGAGCGAACAAGTTTTGTCAAAGATAAGTTTTAAAAATACAACTCCATAGAAGCTGTGTGTGATAAGGAGGAGCAGTTACCTGTCTTGAATAAAGGAAGATGAGATGCCAAGTATAAAAGAAAATGTTTCTCTTTCCTTCTTTTTATGAAAGCAAGTCAACCTAATTTTTTTAAATTTACCTAGGATAAGTTATGATTTATTAATTTCTGATAATGTTCCCTTTGCAATCACACACTTCTTTTATGTGGAGTTCTAATGTCACTTCAGGTATATTATCCTTGCATGCTAAGATGCTGCATGACGGGAGTCTTCCTGCCACTGGAAATGGCCCTCCCTTGTAATCTTTCTTTGCTATCTGACAGAAAGGATTTAAGACTCTCAGACTGTGGTTCATCACTAGCTAAAGACAACATTAGACTGGTGATGTCCTTGGCTTTCTTTAGGTGTTGTATATTTTTATTCGCTTTCGTTTCATTAATGCTTTTCAGATGGCTGAGATGTTTTTGAGGATAAAATTTCAAAAAGTAAAGAAAAATATCTTTGAGTAGAAGTCTTACTGTTCATCAGAAAGCCAGTGTTACAGACAAAAACATCTGTCAACATATGGCTGTGCAGATGCATTGCAGCCCTGTAGGTTTTGACAGCTTTACATTGGATGCGCTCTCCAGTAAAAAGAACAATTTGCTTTTGTGTTCTTTCCAAAACAAGCTTCCTAAGATCAAGAATTCTGGACATTAGATGCTGGTTTTCATCAGTTATATATATATATATATAAACATGGATGGTGCTCCCCATCATAGTGTTTATCGTTTAGTTATATTGTTTAAATGTGCAAAAGCCCCCAAAAGAATAGAAAAAAACTTGAAGCACTAGAAATTGCCATTACACAAATCTTTGAATAAACATCATAAAATGGAAGGAACTGAAGATGCATCATGAAAGAAGCTAAATGACAAAATACTCATTTTCTCCTATAACTGCTCAGAAAAAGACTAATCCAACTTAACAAAGAACTCAAGTCAACAACACACTGTTTAAAAACTGGAGCCATGTAATTTCACGTCCAACTATCATTTCAGCTGCACTATTTTGTCTGATCCCAAAATGAAATGAACATAAATCAACACTTCCTCACCTTTGAAATATAAGAGTAAATATAACAGGGATAAGATGGAGCAATGTGTGTAAAACACTTAGCACATGTCAAATATATGGGAATTATATAATTAGAAATGGACATTTTAAAAGTGAATGTCCAGGCTGGAGAGATAGCACAGAGGTTAAGAGCACTGACTGGTCTTGCAGAGGACCCGGGTTTGATTCCCAGCACCCACATGGCAGCTAAGAACTGTCTTTAACTCCAGTTCAGGGGAATCTGATGCCTTCTTCTGACCTCCTCGGCATTGCATGACATGAGAGCACCAACTTACATGCAGACAGTACATTCATACTCATAAAAAATAAATAAAAAAAATTTTAAAAAGTGAATGTCTATAATAGCTGTTACTAACTGAAGTCCAAACTGCTACCACATGCAGTTTTATTTCTATCAGAATATATTTCAGACAATACTATTGAAAAATAGTGAAAATAATTGATTCTATAATACATATAATAATGAATAATAACTAATAACAATAATTAATGTTTCTTCAAATTTGACCCTCTCAGAGAAAGGTTCTATGACATCCCCTTATAGAAAGACCTGCATGACTGACAATTCTAAATTTTAATATATATAAAAAATATTCTAATCTAGAACTACATGTTAGTTTCTCAAAATGAGAATTTCAAGTCTATGTCCATACCACCCTGAACGTGCCCATTCTCGAGAGAATCCCATCTGATAAATCTCAAATACATTTCTTGAAAAGCCTTGCAATCAAGTCAGAGAAAACAAATAATTTCCCCCTCAGCTGATCCATTCATGCAATAGGCACACATAGGCACGTGGAGTGTTACACTGGATAGACTGTCTTCTCCCTCTTTGTCCCAGGGAGGTGTCAGTTCCAATGAGTCACCAAGCTTTCTACGTGATACTTCCATAGAAGGCTCTGTGCAGGGTTCTTATGGATTCATTCATGTAGTATAATTCCCTGTTCTCCTTTTAGGCAGGGAGCTTACTGCTTAGGGCATGGAAATCAGGAGGAAAACAGGGATAATAGCAACACAAAAGATATTGAGTCACTGGGCAGACTTGAAGAAGCCATTCCATAGCTCCTTATTAAATATGACTTTATTATTAATTGCTCCGGAGCATATGACAAAAAGTCCTGGATACTCAAAAGATCTGTCGCAGACCGTATATACTTTATTATTTCTTGGAGTACATGGAGTATATTCTTTAAAACTCGAACAACTTCCAGAGAGGAGGCCTTAGGGAAATAGTAAGTTGGCCCCTCACCTTCAGCCCTACCTTCCTCTACCTTCACACACAGGCTAATTCCACCTGGGACAACCAAATCAAATCAGAACTAAGAGTTCAAACCAGCAATAATTTTCAATCTGTGGTTTTGTGTTTAAGGAAAGCCACAGAGAGCACTGATCCATGAACCTTTGCAGAAGCCTGGGCTGACATATCAATTTGATCTCATCACCCTGGTCAAACAGAATCTCTAACTCCATCCACAGAGCAGCAAGCAAAGGTGTAGGAAGGAAATTTCCTGTTTCTGCCCCATGAATCCTAGTTTTACCTCACTCATAAGAGTAGCCTATTTCTCTTTATGTCTTGTCTGCAGAAGTTGAGTTCCCCATTCTAGGGAGGAAAAACCAAGATCAGCTCTATAAACAGAACTGAAACCACAGGCGTGCTAACATATAAAACAAGGGCCAGATGCAGAAACTCTTCTTTACTGACTTGGAGATTTTTCTCTGCCTTTCCTAGCCCTGTTCCTCTGTAAACGATGGTCTTATTCCAGCTGACCATGTAAGGATTTTAGAGAAAGAAGTAAAACACATCAAAAGCAACAATGTTTTTTTTTTTTTGTTTTTTNTTTTTTTTATCCAAGACACTATTTGTGGAAGGCATTTTCCTTTTATGGCAATGACCAGAAAGCAAATGAATGCTGAGCAGAGCTGTGTAAGCAAAATACCCACTCACTTCATTTCACAGAAATGCAACCTGAAAAACTGAACAGCCAAGTTAAAAACTGGAGTACATTTATTTAAACTCTGCAGTCATCAGCCTAAAAAATACCTCTATTTTTAATAATGTCCATGACAAGTAAGGAGGAGAGTGGTATTGACCGGAAAGAACATGGGTGTAGTATTCAGATCTGCAATTTTCTCAAGATTCAAAATTCCAGCTGCACAACTGACTAAGCTTCTCCATCAGATACCTTAATAACATAATGTAGATATGAGGTAATAACTAAACCTGTTGAGTTATAAATGAAATTAGACTTCTCCAATGTCTTCTCAAGATGAATATGTAAATTAAGTTCAACTTCTTGGCTGAGCACTGGCTTCAGTCGTTTTACCAAATGAAGCAATGAGAACAGTAGAAGGAACTACAGGGATCCATGTGAGGATGAACAGACACAGCTCAATGTTTTTATCT
The DNA here is from genome assembly GCA_009823505.1 of Rhizomys pruinosus. Lineage (NCBI taxonomy): Eukaryota > Metazoa > Chordata > Mammalia > Rodentia > Spalacidae > Rhizomys > Rhizomys pruinosus. The sequence goes on along the minus strand of VZQC01001608.1, from coordinate 435,671 downwards.
AATTAGAGAGCTTTGAAATGACTGGTCATATATCCATTTCACACATGGAAATTTCACTCTACTGATTCAGGCAAAGACAAGGGACATTAGACTATGCGTACAATTTGCTCAAATTTTCCAGTCAATGAATATGTGCTCCCAAATTCACATCACATGGAGAGAATGGGTCTCTAGCTGTCCACTAGCATGTGAGGATATCTTCATGGCAAGAGAGATATTTTGTTTTCATAAATATCTTTCTCTACAAGTAAGCCAACAACTTCTGCTGGAATCTAACTCCAGTCAATTTTGTATCACTGCCAAAAATACTAACTACATTATAAAGAATTTAGTTTCCATTCTGTCAGCTGTTCTCTGTGGTGTGTTCCTACATAATTTTTCTCTAAATATGATAAATCATTAAGAATGTTCAGCAGTTATTTGTCCCTTTCTACTATCTTCTCATGGCATGAGTGTTATAGATTTCCCAGGGTTTGGCAGGCTTAGCAGAAGATATTTAACATGGTTAGAACAAGCCTAGCTCACAAGCTTAAATTCCCTTCGTGAGGGTCAGTAAAGAGTCTACCAAATGATAATCCAGTAGCAGTCTCCATGTAATACTCAGAACTCACTACTGCAAACTCGTTAATTCCCAGGCCCCTGCACCATTTCTGAAGCAGATGCTCTGGAATGTTTCAGAACTCATCAGAGATCTCTCCTGGCATTTCCTGACACCATCATGTGTACTACAACCTAATTCCTCTTGGACATGACTGCTACTAAATATATATATATATATATATATATATATATAGACTAATCCTACAAAGAGATACATAGACCCAGCTGTCCTGGAACTCACTCTGTAGACCAAGCTGGCCTTGAACTCACAAAGATCCGCCTGCCTCTGCCACCCAAGTGCTAGGATTAAAGGCGTGCGCCACCATGCCCGGCTCTAAATATACATTTCTATTTTTTTTTTTATTTTTTTTATTTATTTATTTTTTATTATTTTTATTTTTTATTTTTTTCACATAAATTTATTTTTATTTTTTTAACAAATCTAGACCCGTTTTCCCGCCCATTCCCCCAAAATATACATTTTTAAAGGAAATTTCGTTTTGTTTTCTTTTGTTTTTTTGAGACAGGATCTCCCTGTAGACCCAGCTGGCCTGGAACTAGCCCTATAGACCAGGCTGGCCTTGAACTCAGAGATCCTCCTGTCTCTGCCTCCCGAGCACTGGGATTAAAGGTGTGCACCACCACATCCTGCTTAAAGATAGTTCTTAGCCGCCATGTGGGTGCTGGGAATTGAACCCTGGAACTCTGCAAGAGCAGTCGGTTCTCCTAACCATTGAGCCATCTCTCCAGCCCTACAGGAAGTCTTAAGAACATTTCAAGTCATACTCTTTTAATCAAATATTGCAAAATCTTCAGCTCTTCTTTAGCTAGCTTTTTACCATCCTGATTTCTGCCTTCAACCTATGGTTCTAGTTTTTAAGTATGTTATGGCATTTGTTATCTAAGTGGCTTAAAAAATAGGGGCAATACTATTCATATGGCATGGTCAATGTGAGACTATCTATCAGCTCCTATGGTCCATATGTTATCTCATCTTAATCAAGCATCTAAAATTTTATATGCTCATTTTGTTGTGAAACCAACACTTGGTGCTAATTTATGCTGAACTTATTTTAAATCCCTTAAGAATTTCAGCCGGGCGTGGTGGCGCACACCATTAATCCTAGCACTTGGGAGGCAGAGGCAGGTGGATCTTTGTGAGTTCAAGGCTAGCCTGGTCTACAGAGTGAATTCCAAGACAGCTGGGGCTACAGGGAGACCCTGTCTCGAAAAGACAAAAAAAAAAGAATTTCTTTTTACTCTTGAAGTGTATTCTCTTATTCTTTACCTTAAAAAAAAAGCACTTTAGAAAATTCTTCCATCAGCCATATTAAACTTCATTTTGTAAAAGACCAATTCTAATCCAGGCTGTAAGAATATTGTTGTCATTCGCCTTTTATGAATCTTTTGAGATATTTAGTATTTGAACCAAGCCATGGGGTCTTGGTAAACAGGAATGTAGAATAACATTTGAAAAGTAAAAAAAAAAATATTCATAGTATAAAATAATTTTTTAAAGGAATAGAAAATCAGCTATGTGCCGGGCGTGGTGGTGCATGCCTTTAATCCTAGCACTCAGGAGGCAGAGGTAGGTGGATCTTTGTGAGTTCAAGGCCAGCCTAGTCTACAGAGTGAGTTCCAGGACAGCTGGTGCTACAGGAAGACCCTGTCTCAAAAAGACCAAAAAATAAAAAAAAATAAAAAAAAAAGAAAATCAGCTATGTGTTGAAGACTTTCTTCACTGTACAAAAAGCACACTTGTCATCCATGTAAATTTACTAAAACTACAATATCAGGAAACAAAACCCAAAACTAAAACTAAACCTCTTTAGTTTCATTAGTAAACTAAGCTACCTGCCTTAACAGCAAGAAATGTGTATCTGTGTGTATGTCTGCATGATTTCCATTATTTCATTCTGATATAAAAACGATGAAAAAACTGAAGCTCCAACTTCCTGATTGTTCAACGGGCAAATTTATGTCCATCTTTCACTCTGGGCTTAGACATATTAAGAGATCAGGGAATGCATTTATTGTTTATTGTTCCAACTGTAATTAATATGCTTCTAGTGCAATTAACACATTGTACTGAATGGATAAATATATAAATGAATGAATGAAAAGGTCACACAGTTGAAAATCAATATGGGAACAAAGAGATGGTCTTGGAATAATTAACCAACTTCCTTTCTAGTTGCAGAATTCCTCTGCCAGGCTTTTGTGCGCTGTGTTGAGCTGATTACAGATTAAAGTAATTACAGTGAATTCTTGATTACTGGCATGTGGTCTAGCTATTTTGTGGATTACCTATCACAACTAATTCCAAACTTATCTGCTGCCACCCAGCATATGTCTGAGTTTCAGTCAGCCTCGTTGATAGCAGATGCATGCTTCAGGAAAGCACATTTATGTTGATATTTCCGTACAGAATATATAATTTTGAAATTCATTCTGATGGGAGATGGAGAGAAAACTAACAAGCATTCTGTAATAAAATGGAGAGCTTTCTTTATATAACTGTGCAAATCTTTTGTGTGCCAAATATAAAAGTTTCATCTTTTCCAAACCTCACTAATGAGTATACAGAGGGAAAAATATAAAACTTAATACACATAGCTAGACTCCATTTAAGAATAATTCACCATTCAGCATACATAAAACAATCTTTGTGTTTTAAGAAATATCAGGTCTCATAAGACCAGTCCTTACACAGAATTAATCTTACCAGCTAGTAGATTTCAAACATGTAAAACAATCAGTGCAAACCAGGGCTTCTGAGCCTTAGGACTATTGACATTTGGGGATCAATGATTCTTTGTTGTATGGGCTTAGCTAGATCACTAGAGTGTTCAATAACATCTATGCCCTCCACTCACTAAATGCTAATAACACCATGCTACACGTGACAACTCAAAATGTCTCCAGAGGAAGCCAATGTTGCCCTGGAGGCACAGTCACCACCAGTTGTGGAGCACAGCTTGATGGCCACGTACAGTGGTGGGAATTACAGAATGGAGAACAGCTAACTGCTTAACCAGGGAATGAAGCATCATTTTTCTGGGCAGAAAACCAATACAATATCCTCTTCGTTCCATAATATTTTGGAACAAGGGGAAGTTATTCCATATCTACTAGGCAAAAGTCCAATTTCCTTTAGTGAAATTCTGATCCCAGAACAAATATGAACTTGAAGAGATCTTTGAAGTTGCAAAAGGGAAACATTCGTTGGTAATATTAAATCTGTCAGACAAAATATAAAAATCCCCTTTAACTATTTTTAATAAATATGAAATAATTTACTTCAGTATGTATCCCTTGCATATGGTCAGAGAATTATTTCCTCATTTTTAACTCACATTGTGCAGTGTATTCACATGATTAGAAATGGCTTCTAAAAGGAGAATTATAGACCCATCTCCCTCATGAACACAGATGCCAAAATTCTAAACAGAATACTGGCAAATCGCATACAGACCCACATCAAGAAGATCATCCATCATGACCAAGTTGGATTCATACCAGAGATGCAGGGATGGTTCAACATACGAAAATCAATAAACATCATCAAACACATAAACGGAATCAAAGACAAAAACCACACCATCATCGCAATTGATGCTGAAAAAGCCTTTGACAAAATCCAGCATCCCTTCATGCTTAAAGTCCTAGAAGGAATTGGATTGGAGGGATCATTCCTCAATGTAATCAAAGCCATATACAGGAAACCCACAGCCAATATCATCCTAAATGGGGAAATGACGGAAACATTCCCTTTAAAGGTAGGAACTCGGCAAGGCTGCCCCCTATCACCACTCATCTTCAATATAGTGCTTGAAACACTTGCTAGAGCAATAAGGCAAGAAAAGGATATTAAAGGAGTACTAATTGGAAAAGAGGAAGTCAAACTATCCCTATTTGCTGATGATATGATTGTTTACTTAAGAGATGCAAAAAACTCCACCAGAAAACTCCTAGAAACGATTAACAGCTTCAGCAAAGTGGCAGGATACAAAATTAACCTTAGAAAATCAATGGCCTTTCTTTACACCAAGAACAAGCAACTGGAGAAAGAATTCAAAGAGACCTTCCCACTCACAATAGCCTCAAAAACAATAAGATACCTAGGAACAAACCTAACCAAAGACACCAAAGACCTCTACAACAAAAATTTTAAACCCTTAAAGAAAGAAATTGAAGAAGACCTCAGAAGATGGAAAAACCTCCCATGCTCATGGATTGGGAAAATTAACATTGTAAAAATGTCCATTTTACCAAAACTCTTGTATAGATTTAATGCAATCCCAATCAAAATCCCCAAGAGTTTCTTCACAGGCTTGGAAACAAAAGTTCTTAAATTCATTTGGAGAAACAAAAGACCCCGAATAGCCAAATCAATCCTGAGTGAAAAGAGCTACACAGGAGGGATCTCTATACCAGATTTTAAACTATACTACAGGGCTATAGTCATAAAAACAGCCTGGTACTGGCACAAAAACAGACCTGTTGACCAATGGAACAAAACCGAAGATCCAAATCTGAGCACATACAATTTCAGCCATCTCATATTTGACAAGGGGGCCAAGAAACCACAATGGAGAAAAGACAGCATCTTCAGCAAGTGGTGTTGGCAAAACTGGATCACCACTTGTAGAAGAATGAAATTAAACCCCTACCTCTCGCCCTGTACAAAAGTCAACTCCAGATGGATTAAAGACCTCAACGTGAAACCCCAAACTCTGAAGGTGATAGAAGAAAAAGTTGGCAGCAGACTACAAGACATAGGCGTAGGAAAAGACTTCCTAAATCAGACAGCAGCTGCACAAGAATTAAGGTCGACAATTGACAAATGGGACCTCATCAAACTCAAAAGCTTCTGTACATCAAAAGAAACAATCAAGGAAGTGAAGAGAAATCCCACAGAGTGGGAGGAAACCTTCACTGCAGATACATCTGACAAAGCTTTCTGACAAAGATTTCCAGAATATATAAACTACTCAAAAAACAAAGAAAAAAGAAAACAAACGACCCGCTCAATAGATGGAGCAAAGAACTGAACAGAGACTTCACAAGCGAGGAATTAGAGATGTCTGAGAAACACCTCAAGAACTGCTCAACATCACTAATCATTAAGGAAATGCAAATCAAAACCACTTTAAGATATCATCTTACTCCAGTAAGACTGGCTAGGATCAAGAAAACAAATGATACCAAGTGCTGGAGAGGTTGTGGGGAAAGGGGAACACTCATCCACTGCTGGTGGGAATGTAAACTCGTACAGCCACTATGGAAAGCAGTGTGGAGAACACTTGGAAGACTTGGAATGAACTTGCCACCCGACCCAGCCATACCACTCCTGGGCATGTACCCTCAAGACTTACGCCACCACAGAGATACATGCACGGCCATGTTTATTTCAGCTCTCTTCACAATAGCAAAGAGCTGGAACCAACCTAAATGCCCCTCAACTGACGAATGGATAGAGAAAATGTGGTACATCTACACAATGGAGTTCTATGCAGCAGTAAAGAAAGACGACATCACGAGCTTTGCAGGAAAATGGCTGGAGCTAGAGGACATCATGCTGAGTGAAGTAACACAGTCCCAGAAAAACAAACGACGAATGGTATCCCTTATCTGTGGATGCTAGTGCCAATTACCCAGTTGTAAGTATTTCTTGTGTAGGGCCCCCTGAGCTTCTGTACAAAGCAGTTGGACATAATGCATTTTGGAAACAACAACAACAACAGAAAATACTGCATCAAAGAACTGACTGAAACAGTGAACTTCTGCTCAAAACAGTCAACGTCCCCATGGAAAATATTGAGAAAGACTAAGAGATGGAAAGCATGTTTGGCAGAATGCACGAGCTCTGACGGGGTGGGGGAATGAGCGGGAACACGGGTCTAGATTTGTTAAAAATAAATAAATAAATACAAAAAAAAAAAAAAGAAATGGCTTCTATAATCACAGAGCACTGAGCTATTTTGCATCGGTACTACTATAGTGACCTGTGGTGCTATGGAAATAGAAGTATGGCAATCAGGTGTTTTTATTTTAAATAAAAAAACTAAATTCAAATGATGTTCTGCTTAATCTCTGTTCTAGTTTGTTCTCCATTGCTGTGACAAAACACTCTGACCAACACCAACTTGGGGAGGAAAGGGTTTATTCAGCTTACATCTCCCAGATCACAGTTCATCACTTAGGGAGCCCTAGGTAGGAACTCAGGGCAGGAACCTGGAGGCAGGAGCTGAAGCACAGGCCATGGAGGAATGCTGTTCACTGGCTTGCTCCCCTGGCTCATGCACAGCCTGCCTTCTTATATGGTACACAACCACCTGCCCAGGGTGGCACCACTCATTGTGGGCTGGGCCCTCCCACACTGCTCGATAATCAAGACAATACTCCACAGATATGGCCATAGGCCAATCCAATGGAGCCAATTCCCCAATTGAGGCTCCCTCAACCCAGGTGTGTCAAGTTCACACTAAAGCCATCCAGCACAATCTCACTTATGATCTTTTCATGGCTGAGCCAAAAATAGCTGCTAGGAAAAGAGGAATGTAAAGTTTTTTTCTTTGTATTTACTTAAAATGTGCAATAACTGAGAAGGCACCCGAAAAAGCAAACTCTACAAGGGTATTTACAATTGGCATACAAGATCATCCTGGTAAAAATCTTGAAAAAAGTATTATCAGTTCCAAAATGTAATTCAAAAAAAGGATTATGGAGCTCGAGGAATAGTTCAGCATTTAAAAGACCTGGCTAGCTGCTCTTACAGAGGACCAATTCCCTGGACCCACAGAGCAGTTAACAACCATCCAGTTCCAGAGGTATCAGATGCCCACATCTGTTCTCCATGGGCATTTCAGGACATGGGTGCTCTTAGATACATGCAGGCAAAACACTCTTTACAAAATAAAACAAAAATAATCCTAGCACTCAGGAGGCAGAGGCAGGAGCATCTTTGTGAATTGAAGTCCAGCCTGGTCTACAGACCGAGTTCCAGGACAGCTGGAGCTACAGGGAGACCCTGTCTCGAAAACACCAAAACAAAAGAATAATACAAAAATAAATTACTTCAGAGACTAATTTTTGTAATTTACAATAGCAAAGCCATCAGCATGCCAAGTGTTGCTTCGGGAACTCTTTCCTTTGAAGACTTAAACACGTCTACCTCCTACTTAAAGGACAAACCAAATTATTTTCAACCAACTTTGAGCTCATTAGGCTTACTTCCAGTACGTGGGTGACAAGTACTTTCAGGAGTGTGGGTGACACTAAAGCATTTCACCACCCAAAACTGTCACTCCAGAATGGAAGATGACTTCAGCATTTAAGAGTATAGCTGCTCTTGCAGAAGAGCAGGGTTCAGTTCCCAGCACCTACTTCCCCATAAATGTACCTCCACCCCCATTCAGTTAACTTCTCATAGTCTATATGCTACGCTAAAACATCCCTAGAACTTGTGGCAATAAAACCTCATGCAATTAAGGCAGAGGCACATACATAGTTCCAGTGTATAGAAGGCACGGAACACAGATGTGGGAACACAATGAACACGATGACCTCTCCTACACATTAAGCCTCTTTGAGGGAATATATAAAGTCACCAGGCTCAGTCTAGGGGGTGTCTTGCAAGTATCCAAAGCTGATATGATGTAAATGATGGCTGTTATGCACCAAGAATAGTGATCTATAATAGAGTTCGAGGCTACTGGCATTTCCCTTTCTAAGTTTTAGGGAGGCTACTACACTTTAGACTTACACTACCCAGAGGAATTTCCACTGCATCTGTATGCTAATCAGTATCAATATCTTATTACTGTTTTTAAATTTAAAGAAATGTATTATGGGTAAGCCGGAAGCTTAGGAACCCAACTTTAGAAAATATGGGAAGCTCTCCAAAATCACAACCTTAATCTTTACTTTATTCTCTTTAACGATAAAGTGAAGTCTTGATAGATTATTTTCCTGGCCACTTTCAGCTTTATTATTAGACATAGCAAACCACTTAACTTGACTTTAACAAGATTATGGTTTTCTATGCTTATAATTTACATGCAAATTATAATTTGAAACTAACGATGATGAATGTGAATCAGAATATAATTCTGAACAATAAATAAACCCAACCAAATATTTCTCAGTAGCTAAATAATATCTAGCTGACCAAAATATTATTTATTTTCTGCCACGGAATACACATATGATATAATATATATAATAGAAAAGATCCATAAGATACCACTAAGTAATGTGTATTATACAAAATTCTGGTTAAAATGACAAAGAAAATCACTATGTAAAATAATGAAAATACTATTGTGCATGTGTGCACACATAAGCTCTAGCATGTGTGAATAGCGTTCACATGAATAGTATAGCAATTACAGTGTAGTCTTCAAGTAGATACTATAACACAACATGTAGATTTAAAAAGCCCATACATTAATTGGTTATAACCACAGTCAGGAGCCCTCAACTATCTCCCATCAGATCATAACCTATCCTCATGCAGCATATCATTGGGGAATAAGAACCAAGAGAGTAGGGTGAATCAGAGAAATGCAATTAAGTCTACTGGAAAAACAACTCCAGACCCCGCACTGCTGATGTGGGATCAACGCAGGCATCATTCTCACATACGAGAAAGAGCACTTCATGCTCATTAGGTGGAGCTGTCACGTAATGCAGCAGGTTTAGAGTAACCAACTTGTGTACACATTTCACTACTTTTCCTGACCAGGAAGATTCCAAACCCATTTTAATATGCTAGGAACTGTGTGGATAAATGAAATTTTATAAATGATTTTAATATAGAAAAGAGTTCTATGCATGCAGCACCAAGACAGTTTGCATTTTTACATTACTTATTTAGTATGCGTTGCATGGTGACCATGTGGAAGCAAGACAACTTGCAGACATTGGTCTACTCCCTCCACAGTGGGTACTGGAGAATATGCTCAGTTTGTCACACTTGGTGGTGAGCACCTTTACCCACTGAGCCATCTTGCAGGCCCACTTTAAGGCAATTTAATTCAAAAGCACATGATAGTGGATTGGTGCTGTAGACTGAATCCAGTCATACTATCTCTCCCGCCTAAGTCTGGAACATAATTATTCAAACTAAATAAACCGGCATGGGAGACTGTGAGCGAGTGATGGTACCAGCATGGTCATGTTAATTTTATACAAAATGTTTATTTACAGATTGAATCACCATGCCATCTGAGCACTATAAAAGAGCAGATGATGCCGGTGTGGGTCTTATGAAGACTGAGAAAGAAGGTGATTACACAGGAAGAGAATATACCAGGTAGAAAAGCAGAGGATCAGAACAGTACATGCATCAGCACCGATGTTTGTTGAGAAAGGTGCATAGGTTAAAATGCTGGAAAAGGGGGCTGGAGAGATGGCCTAGCGGTTAAGAGTGCCGACTGCTCTTGCAGAGGACCCAGGTTCGATCCCCAGCACGCACATGGTGGCTGAGAACCGTCTGTAACTCCAATTCCAGGAGAACTCCAGTTCCAGGGGAATCCGACACCCTCTTCTGACCTCCGCGGCATTGCACGACATGGGGGCACAGACCTACATGCAGACAGTACATTTATACACATAAATAAATAAAATAAAATAAAATAAAAATGCTGGGCAAGTTCTAGCTAGGAAATTTAACCTAGAAATTTTCAGTTTGAAAATGCAGTTGATAGTTAAATGAACAAACACCAGCAGTAACCTTTCTACATCCAGCACTCTACTTCTTCTAGGATGTACAAACACACTTTTTTCCCAACTCAATGGCATTTATTTTGACAATCACTGAGTTCAGTGCATTGATTTATTCACTTGAAGGATTGTCTTTTTTCTGTACATCTTCACTGGAGAAAGAAAGATGTAGATTTAGAACCTATGGAGATACTTGATGTTCCATTTCTTTAAAAAATTCATTTGTCAAGTTTGCCCCTCAGCCCCCATCTCTGTATAATTGGAATGAATCTAACCACCTTTTACCACTCTGAGAATCCATTGTCTTACAGTAAGACATTTGAATACCCTACCATTTGATAGATAGTCCTCCAAAACTGGTACTAATTACTTTTACTAATTTTAGTATTTTCCCTTAGTAAAATAAAAGGTGAAAGATTCCTATTCTCAGTCAAATTTCATTAAAAGTTTACTTTTCTCCTTTGGACTACTGTTCAAAAGCCCAACAAACACACTGGCAGATTTAATTTTATACCAAATGCTCTCTATTTGATTATTATGCTTTCCTGTTTCACCGTGAGAGCTTTTGAAGCATTCTCAGTTCCTACGTTCTTACTTTTCCTATCTAGTGTAATGTTGCCTTCTAAAGAAACAGAGCTTCTTGTGACACATGCAAGGGATGTTAATGGTCATATTTTGAAAATATCACACAATGAGGGCAGAGGGCAGGACATAGCACTTAATACTTCAACTGATATAAATGTTATCTGATTAAGCATCAAAAGTTGATAAAGTATCTAACATTTTGAGTAAATTATTGTTGTTTTAACCCTTCATGTCTTTGTTACCCAAGAAGGAACAAGGAGAATAATAATTTACAATAGGCAAAGAAAGTCCTAAAAACTGCAGAGCACTACACTAGCAACAAAATCAACAACTCCACAACAAGAGCACCAACAGTAAAGAACAAAAAGATGAAAGAAAATAAATCCAAGTTCTTTCTCAAAAAGTACCCTAGCTACAACCCTCAGGACTCAGGATGAGTGACTGGAAATTGGCAAGTGTGTTGGACAAGCCTATCTGAGACTGTCCTTGAACACAATACAGAACCTTTAAAGCCAATGGATTTTTATTTTCACAATTCCACTGTTCCATAATAATATAGTCCGTGGGAAGGAAGACAAACTCAAGATAGGAATTTAAAAGATTTAGCTTAGAATCCACCCTTAATATGTATAAATTTTGAAAAGCTTCATGTGGAGTCTCAACACAATAACAAGACAAAGAACTAAAGCTCAAGGGAAACTAACTCAACAGTAAGAAATCAGTAAACATCTAATTAGCCTGGTTACAAGCTCCAGCTTTTACTGTGTTGCCTGATGAGAGACCCTCTATCTGCTATTGAGGTATTAACAATATTCCTTACTTGTGCAGAAAGATATTTTAAAAATACTTTGTGGTATGCTTGTCTATTTCCTTTGAAATTACTTTTCTATAGGCCTAATGTTGGATATAATTTCCTCATAAACTTGCTTAATTACTTGCTGCATTTAGAATATTATGTTTATTTTTACTAAACAGGTAAATGTATAAAAGAAAAACAAAACCAAGAGATAAAAGGATGGCAAGTTGGGAAACTCTAAGAAAGACTTCAACAAAGATTTTCTAAGTATCTCAGTGAAAAGCCTAGGGGAAAGAAGGCAGATAAAAGTAAAGAACAGGGTACAATAGAAGGAATAATGTGGAGGTGAAAATACAAACAAAAACACTGGACTTTGAGCTGGACACCGCAGCACATGCCCTTAATCCCAGCACTGAGTAGGAATATACAGGTGGATGTCTGTGAGATCAAGACCAGTCTGGTCTTAAATAGTGAGTACCAGGCCAACTGGAGCTACAGGAAAACCTTGTTTTAGGACTTGAAAAGATCACTGTTTAAAGGCTGGTGCTGTTAGTAGTTTAGAATGAAGGCTTTTTTCATGTAGATAAAAATGGTATAAAGAGGTTAGCAACAGTGTGTATTGAGCTCCTGATAGCAAATGTCAAACTTGGGTATTACTTATGATGTAGTGTTGTATGAATAACCTCAGGAAAATATACATAATATGTCAGTAAACAAGCCTTTGCACAGAGCTATGATTCTAAGTAAATTTGCCAGGACGTGAACCATGAATTTGATTGGTTGTTATAATTTCTCTTGAAATTTAGGTTTTTTTTTTCTTTATTTCCATATTATTTAAAATTCCTACATAAAAAAAAAAAATAAGGCCAAATCAAACATAGCACAAGACAGAGGTCTGGGATCTGTGGGCTCATTCAGCAAAGACAAAGGAAATATTTTTAGGCTGATATAAATTATCTAGCTATTAAGCTTCCCCCAAATGATTCATAACAAAAGTACTACAATAGCTTCGAATGGAGACTGCATAGGCAAGAAAAAGAAACCCTTAGAGGAGGGTCAGGAGACAGAGTGGACATCCCCCCTTGATGATCCTCAGGACAGCAACCTGACTTTCAGTTCCCTCTTCTCAAAAGAGAGGCGTCTATGCTCCAACCCCAGCATGCTTAAGAGTGAGCATCATAGACCATCTAGTCCAACCCAGCCATGCTGTGGATATGCAGCAAGGCCTTGACCAGTCTTCAGGAAGCACTGCAGACAGACATAAACTGAAATTATAATAGAAAACAGCTCCACAGAAAAAAAAAAAGAAGTTGGCCAAACCGCATCCTTTATAAAGGTGAAGGGGCTGTGGTCTTTAAACAAATAAGACGCTCAGAGTGAGAGAGATAACTTCCTTGTGTCACCCTCAATAACAATGTTAACGACTTGATGGAAACAGTATCCAGACAGTCTAAAATTGTTAGGTTTCTACAGTATGGCTGATCTGACGCAGAGAGCAAAATTAGATTTCTAAAATATGCCTATTAAATGAAAGGCATTCAGAATACACACCCCAGAAAAGAAGTCAAGTAGCAAGGCTGCCATGAAATTTCAAGAACGGGGGAGGGGGGAGTGTGTTTTGACAGTGGGTTTGAAAAGGTTTCATTCAAATATCACCATTAACCTTGTTTTCTAATTTCAGATCCTATTTCATTACCTCTCTATTTCAATCTCCAGGTTGAGTCACCACCACTACTGCTGCTCCTTGATAATTGAGATGCCTGACAGTATAGTCATTTTAAGATTTAAAGGGAAAATAAAAGCCTCTAAAATTATTTGGAGTTAAGAGTTAGATGTACAATTTCATAATCCAACACTGCAGAATTTGGTTTTTAGAAAGTAAATCTTATTACATTTCTTTTGAATATCAAAAACATGAATGTTAGTAGTCTTAAACTCATATTTTCAATAGGATACATAAACTTCTATTTCCATTCATATGTAAACAAATTATAGGTCAGCTGTATACTGGATTAAAATATATAAACCTGTATGGTTTCTAATTACAAAATTATTTGCAGTTCATATCAAAGTTATAGTTCCTTAAGCATTAATAGAGTGTTTCTACACATTTGTATAAAATTGTGTTTTTAAGGGGCTGGAGAGATGGCCTAGTGGTTAAGAGTGCTAACTGCTCTTGCAGAGGACCTGGGTTCGATCCCCAGCACCCCATGGCAGCTGAAAGCCGTCTTTAACTCCAGTTCCAGGGGAATCCTACACCCTCTTCTGATCTCCACGGCACTGCATGACAAGGATGCACAAACCTACATGCAGAGAGTACATTCATACACATGAAAATAAATAAAATTTTATTTTATTATTTTTTGGGTTTTTTTTTTTTTTTTTTTTTTTGAGACAGGGTCTCCTGTCAGCTCTGGTGTCCTAGGGCATTCATTCTGTAGACCACGCTGGCCTCGAACTCACAGAGATCCATGTGCCTCTGCCTCCCAAGTGCTAGGATTAAAGGCGTGCGCCACCACGCCCGGCATTTTAATAAAATTTAAAAAAAAAATTGTTTTTAAATTATACAAAGAAAAACAAATGGGGATCACACCCATACTGGTATACGATGATGACTACAAGATGTAGTCTGTTTCTAATGTCTGGCTTCTAAGCTTTTGTAACCTCATCTTCATGATTTCATAAACTCACATTTTAATCTTCATTTCTTCTTTTATATACTCAACTTTCATTCTAAACATGGAAGAGAACATATTCTATTATGAAAATGTGGCTCTAGCAACAGCAAGAATTCACACATACAGCTCCTGTACACTGGGGCTGGACTTGCCTCTGCTCAGAAGATGTAAATATTTACAAAGAGTCACTTTAAAAACAGGGACTTAGTACAAGACAGAAAAAGAGAGTGTACATTAATCGTGTAAAATTACTTTTTTTCTGGTAATCTGTTCATTCTTCCTGGCATCATCATTCAGAGGAGCTAAATTTAGGAGTAAGGGTGAGAAACATTTTGTTTAATACTGACATGGAACTCACTGTATTTTCTAAAAACGTCCTAACTCCATCTGAAGTAAGAAAATGGGTTCAAGGGAAGAAATCAAGAGGGTTAAGTTCTTACTTGGTGCTTCAATAAAGTTACTTGTCACTGCATTCCGCTGCTGATTACCCAGACAGTGCCCCTTCCATTAACCATGCCGACAGATCCGACGTTTACTGATGGCAGCGGCCATCCGGCAGATTAAAGCACAATGTAGATTTAATCTCCCCAATGACTTGATAGCCTCAAATGAAGGATTCTCAAATTTCATGGTTCTGACTTACTCAGGGTGAATAAGTATATAATAAATTACCTGTCCCATGTCTTTGTAATAAGGAAAGGATCCAGATTGGGCTAGTCCTGTGCTAACTGCAATGTTTTACTAAGTTTACTGACATCATCTGCATGCTACAGATGGAAAGATCAACCTATTTAGCAGATTTCAAGAACTTAATTTGCACTGATATATGACCCTGCATGGTAACAATATAGTAAGGTGAAAGGAGAGCCAGATTTCTAGAGAGGCTCATTTAACTCGTGATTAAGGATAACTTCTAGCAAAAGTGATTTCTCACCGGGAAGGAAGGATGAGTTCACCACAAAGAGCAACAGTGCCCACTGGCCATCCAGCCTTAGTCACAGTCACACCAAGTATGCATATACCAGTCATGCTGCGCTGCTCAAGAGACAATAAGCAACTAATTTCTCAGAAAAGGACAAAGTCAAGAAACCTAAACTGCATTTTGGATGATGAACTTGTTTATCTGGATGGTTTGTTCTGACCACAACGAATCAGATGTATGTAGTATTTTCCCCAACTCAGGCTGATTAAATTAAATTTCAATTATCCGATAATACTGCTGTCTATGCACAGATTCTGCAGCAACCTACAGCTTCCTGTCATCACCACCAGACCCAGAGATACCAAAGCAGCAGATTTTGCGGTCATTGGAAATGAACAAAGAGCCCTCTGATTTCAGAAGGCAAATGCTTGTCTGCTGATCCCTAAGTAGAAGGGAAAAAAGGTAATAGTTACTTTGTAGCTTCACGTGTATCATTTGACTTAGAACAATAGAGATTATAAACAAGGCACAAATTAACAATACTCCCCCTGAAAATAGCTTTAAAAAAAATAAACATTACACAGACTAAATTTTTCTTCTTGCTTGCTCTCGAGAAATGTATTATTGCCACCTACCTATTCCCTAAAAACTTCTATTCCCCCCACTTTCACTCCTCAAAATTCTTCAGAAACATTTCCATGACAACCAAAAATAACTATGAAAATTCCGACTCCTGGATGTAATTCACAAAGGGTTTGTATGACCCTGGTACTTTGACTTTGTTGTAGACATTGTCAGTTTCTTCATAGTCTCCCTTTCTGCATAAATCTCAAGGATCTTCTTTCTCTGAAATACTGTTATT
This sequence comes from Rhizomys pruinosus, assembly GCA_009823505.1. Taxonomy (NCBI): domain Eukaryota; kingdom Metazoa; phylum Chordata; class Mammalia; order Rodentia; family Spalacidae; genus Rhizomys; species Rhizomys pruinosus. The sequence continues at coordinate 419,499 of VZQC01001608.1, read as the reverse complement.
GCCTTTAAGAAACTGATAGGAAGATTCAGACAGGTAAGTTTAGAGCTGAAGAAAACTATGAAAATGTTTAACATATTTAAGGAGATGTCTCCCCAAGACAGAATTATAACAGTTGCTTAGTTAGGGAGCATCCCTGCTATAAGTCATAACCAAATTCTCTTCACTACCAATCAAAACCATGTATTTGAAGGTATTTTTGGTGTCCTAACAGTTATCTGTGATAGGGGTTGACTTACTATGGGATTAGGGTGGATAAAGGCAGAAGATGCAGATAAGCATCCCATAATGCCCAGGATGGCTCATAAATAAAAAGAATTATATGATCCAAAATATCAGTTGTACCAAGAATGAGAAATCCTTACCTCACTCTCAGGGACCCATTGAGATGTTTTTTAATAAAAGTACTTTAATAGAAATTGTAATAATGTTCAAATTAAATTTTGAAATGTCAAATTGCTGCATTAATAATGGTTTTCCTTTCAAATTTCCATTCTCTTCCCAAATATACATGAAACAAAATCTTTCCAATTCTGTGTAGAACTGATATTTGCTATCATCACATTTCATTTTACCTTGAAATGTTAATTGCTGTACAGCAAGGCTGCATGGTTGATTTAAATTTATATTTGTTTTTAAATTTGATTAATCTGGTCTCTTAGGAGCTCAGTCTTCCATATCTGCTCAGAAGGAAAATAGGCTTTGGAGTACACAATAGTTTAAAGAAAAATCTGGCCTGATTTGATAGTTATATTTTTATATCTAATGTGACTTTTAGCTTTAGACACAAAAGAATAAGAGATGCTAACAGAAGAATAAAATAGCTTATCATTTGCACTGGGTCTCTGTCCTGAATATCTTAGGCACGCTGTGACACGAAAATGAGTACAAGAGAAAATAAGCTTCAAATTATTTCCATATTCCAGGAAATTTCACATCTTACAAATATCCTCACTTATTTGACTTAAAATAAGACTGCAAATTTAGAAGCCTTTCTAAGAGCATGCATGCTTACCTACACACAACCATGGCCAGTGTCCAGCTTCTGCCACAATTTATACCTCACTGGTGAGTATTCCTACTAGACACTGGAGGCCCACTGTAAAGAAACTCAGAGTGCTCAGGGAAAGCACAATTAATGACACATGGCAGAGAAGTAGCATTTCTTAAGTAGGTAGCACGCACTCTGCTTCACCTACATGTTTTAATCCTTTTATCCTCAAAAGACTGGGAGATTGGTAGCTTTCTTCAGACATGAAATTAATGCTGTTAGTTTCCACCAGTTTTCATACAGCTAAGTAATATGGACCAGAATTCAAACTTCTGTCTCTGAGTCTAAAGATCTACTCTTTCTCTCTTGATCACCATTTCTCAGTTTTGAAAACAGAAATGGCCAGTCTTAGCAAGCACTCATCTCCCTCACAATCCAAGGCAGTTCTTTCTAATCAGTCATGCCAGTTTCTCAATAGATGGATCCACATAAAGTCTTTCTCAAGGTAGCATTCTAAAAAACCAGCATCTATCAATCAGTACAAAACAACAGGTAGGACAAAGCTCATTTACTATCTTAAATACTTAGAGCTCAGACAAGCAATATATGCTGTCTGGTTAAGCTGAATCAACATTCTTGAATTGAGCTTTTGTTTTGTTTCTGTTGAGCTGAGAAAGCTGAGTCTGGATGTTGTTTATGGAAGTTCCAAATGAGGAATTGCCTAATGTTGGTGTCCACCTCACACTTGGCCAGGGTGTCTAGAATTCTAAAGAGAAGCACTGAAATTTAGAAGGTATAATATTATTAAATAAGAGTTTCATCAGCAAAATTTCAAAGTCTTTTCTCCAACTATTCTTCAGAAGAACCACTACAGTTCAATAAGGAACGTGGAGTGGCACTGCTTGATTTGAACACCAAGAGATTTCCCACTCTGCCACCATTTTGGTTAACATATTAATAACTTGAGATGCTTCAAGTAGTCTCAAGAGACAGTTAAGGATTCTAGCCGATTAGATAAAGTAGTATTGCTGAAGGACTCATTCTCCTCTAACATATCTGAAGCCATTAATTGACTAGAATAATTATTTCCCATCCTTGAATGATCCTTGCCTTTTGCTTTCCTGTCTTTGACACACTTGCTAAAATTCATCCTTTATGAATCTGTATATAAATACGTGAATTTCTACATACATACAAACAAAGGGCCTTCACTGATGCTGAGGTGACTCTGCAACTTGGTAATTTGTGCTTCGGCATGGTGTTGTACTTTCTCATACTTCTTAAATATAAAACACTAAAATTGTGCAAGACACTCAGCTCACTAGACAGAAATAGAGAGGCTTACATCACAATTCTTTTCAGTTATGAGTATACTTTTTTAGGCCATTGTTGAAGTAAACAACATAAAATAGCACAGACCAAATGGCAGCTTCTCCTTATTATATATATTGCTTCTGATAAGCAGTCTCTTCTCTGAGGTTATAACTAAAGATTGCCTTGACGGAAGCCACTGGGTTTCTTTAACTTAATGTAATCACCAGGTCTGCTAATTTTTATGTGGCTATGTGTGTTAGTTTCAAGTTGTTAACTGACATAAATGATCATTTCTAGCAAAGTATGTGTCAGTATTGAATCAGATGGCATCTGTGATCATAAAACTTACCAACTCTACAGTATGCTTTCAAGAAAAATGAATAATAACCATTAATTAATGAAAATTCTACCTAATCATTTTATTAAGGTAGAGAAAAAAAACAAACAAGAGTTCTATTAAAGCTACTAGTAAAACAAGTCATTGTTTGGGGCATGGTGGTACATGCCTTTAATCCTAGCACTCAGAAGGCAGAGGCTGGTGGATCTCTGAGTTCCAGGCCAGTTGGGGTTACAGGGACATCCTGTCTCAGAAAGACCAAAAAAAAATTGTTAGTGAAACATATGATGTTATATTTCCCACACAACTTTCTCCATGAAACAACTAAAGCTCAAAGGTTTTAAGCAACTGGACCATTCACTTGATTTCAATGACACACCTTCAGGAGAGATAAGGCCATTTGCTTTTCTTGCTTGGCTTTATTTTTTTTAAGTATACACACTTTTTTTCCTCAGTGATACAAAAGTGAAGATTTTCACTTAGAGAATTTCTTATGTCACAATATGTGAAAAGCATTTTGGAGACTGGAAATCTTAGTTTGAATTCTGACTCCTGCATGTAACACAGTTTTTCATAAGATCACAAATTAATTGTAGGAACTGCCTTCTGAATGATGTGAACCGGATTCCCAGTTCAAATCAGTTCCATTATTCCATGGCACATTCTGAAATGAATCTCATCAATAACATCATGGTTTTCAAAAAAAGATTATTTGTATGATACTTCAACACAAAAGCATAGACATAAGCCGGGCGTGTTGGGGCATGCCTTTAATCCTAGCACTCGGGAGGCAGAGGCAAGTGGATCTTTGTGAGTTCAAGGCCAGCCTGGTCTACAAAGTGAATTCCAGCATAGCCGGGGCAACAGGGAGATGCTGTCTCAAAAAAAAACAAAAAAAAAAAAAAAAAAAGAAAAAAAAAAAAAAAAAAAAAAAAAAAAAAAAAAAAAAAAAAAAAAACTCAGCACACATAAACACACAGATGCATGGGATAAAGGAAATTTACAAGGTCATGAAGAAAGTGTCCCTCAGCTTCAACAAGACAGCACATTTCTAAAAGCAGTCCTATAATGACTGTATAAACAATTTTCAGGGAAATATTCCTTGGATTGCTCTAATATTGTCATCAACCATAAACCATATGAACTGAAGACCTCAGGTATATCTCATATTTCTCTTACACGAGCAACTAGGAGAATGAAGGAGTAAAGAGGTTAGCCCCAGAGGCAAAGGGCCAAGGCACTGTGAGGAGAAAACCACAAAGCTACATTTAGCTCACAGAATTACTATGTGAATAGTCAGTCACCAAGAAAGGCAGGATGGTAGGAAGATGAACAGGCTGGCTTCGGAATGGAGATAGCCAGTGTTGGGGATGAGTGTGTGACCATAGGGCAGAGCCCTGACATAGGTCTCAGTTCCTTAGAATCTATAAAGTGAAGAGCCATGCCTCAAATATGGATTCTATAGGACGTTACCAAGTTACCAACTAAGTATGACACAAAAGTAGAGAGAAATTCTAAGAACAAAACAAAAACCTGGTTTCTGGCCTTGACTCTAAATAGATCCAGGCATATTGCTGACACTCTCTGGATGTCAGATTTCTCATATATAATATGAGATGAAACAAAATTATCCTTACATCTATTTCTAGCACAAATAGTCTATGGCTTGTTCAGAGGAACAAGGAGAATAGCTATCAAAATTGAAGTTCAAGTGGAGAAAAAAATCAATATCTAAGTAGACTCAATGCTGAGCCATCAAGTTGCAGTTTAAAAGCCCATTCCTGGGCATATTGGACAACACTGGTTTGAAGACTGATAAAAACGGTAATGCATCTGAGTTAATTGGTGATATAAATTGCTCTTGTCCACATTAGCTTTAACTAAAATCTGTATAACAATTACTTTGGGATTGGTATAAACAAATGTTCTCTATAATTTTGCTGTCATATAGTATCACCTGGTAGCAATCTCTTTCACCTATAGGATGATTTAACTCAAAAATGAACTTTGTTTCCCAAGTTAATCACATACAGTAACCCAAAACAGCATGGGTGAATTTGATGAACTCTGTGCCTTGATTCCACCCTATAGGTATGTATAAAACAACTGCTTTTTTGAGACTCATGGGTCAAAACTAAACACCTTAAATAAAAAAGGGGGATATAGATAGATATGAAAACTTTTTGTCAAAAAACCTTGCAACCCAAATCTTAAAACTAACTATGGGAAAGGATTTGTATGTTCCAACAGGCCAGAGTATCACCAACTTAATGGCTGAGAAAGAAAATGCAGCTTTGCAGTGAGTAGGATGTACCAGAAAGTGCCAGCAGAAGGATTGACTCCTCTGCGCATTGAAGGGAAGAAATGCCTCAGATTGCTGCAGACATCAGGCCCCTCTGTGGATCCTACTAGTAACAACTATTTTTAACGATTCCTAACGAAGCTTACCTTCTAGGTGCCGCAAAGGTTTTAACACAAGAGACTTTCTTAACTCCCCCCATAGAATAAGGAGAAATATGATGATGATGAGGTCGTTCTCCAGCTGTAGATTGGAGCCAGCTGTTATAGAGGTATTCTCTTGTAAAATCAGTAAAACTGCCTTCTTTAATTGACTAATGGACATAGAAACTGTGAAAAGGATTATTCTCTATTCAGAACCAAATATAATGCTAAAGTCTCCTTAAGCTATGCACTTAAACAAAATATATTAATACAGGAGCTCTGACATCAACAATGGATTATTCTACCAAGGAGATGTTGGCCAGGGGATCCAAGCCCCCACAAAAGGTAAAGGCTCCTTGCCTCCAAACTGGGATATCTGCAGGAAGAGAGGCGATAAGGCCCTGCTGTTGAAGACCTGATATAAACATGGGAAAGATGTATGGAGACCGCACTTGCAAGTATACAGATGGTCTCTGGGATGCCAGAGAGTGTTACCAAAGACCACTAAACCAATAAAGCAAATATAGGTCTCCTTGAGTCAAGCAAGACTCCTCCGTCAGCACCAGCTACACCTCATCTGCCTGGAAATACTGTGCAGCAGTGGCAGCCATATGTCTGTATATCCCAAATCTAATTGGCTATTAGCTCTCTCCTTGGAGGAATAACCCACGGCTGATGCCACAAGCTTACATCCTCTAATGGTTAGGAGATGTTATAAACCACACGAAGACCCTGTCATACTTAACAGAAGAAAATGTAATTCATGGATTAACATACCATCCAAACATCTGTGTCTATACCAAAGTAACCTACCATAACAATTAGTACTGTTTAAATACCTATATATCTAATTGTGTGTGCTTCATTAGTAGGATCGAAAGGCTATATATTATACTGTTTAAATACCTAAATATCTAATTGCATGTGCTTCATTAGTAGGATCGAAAGGTTATGCCTGGACAAGCTGGCAGCCCATGAAAGAAAACAGCCAGAACTGACTAGAGACCAAGACATCAGCTCCAGAGAAAGTAGAGTATTTTGCTTCTCATCCACCTGTGCCCCTTTTCTAAGCCTAGGGAACAATCTGCGGAAGAGGGGGCGTGGTAGAATGTAAGGGCTTCGATTGGGGTTAATGGTGAAACTACAACAATATAGACTGGACACTCATTTGATCAACTTGATTGAACATACAAGCCCCCCCTTTCAGGATGGTGGGACCCATGAGCTGTGTGGGTTTGGGCACAACTGCTTGCAAATTGGTTTTACCTGAAGGATGATTGTACTCACAAATTATCACCTATTTTTAAAAAAAAAATGAAAACAAAACAAAACAAAAAAGCAGAGAAAGATACAGAAAACTTACGGCAGAATGCACGATCTGCGATGGGTAGGGGTGGGGTGGGGGGGAAGGGAAGGGAAGGGGATATATGCCTGAACTGAATTGGAAAATGATGTATGAAATACACAAAGCATCAATAAAAATAAATTTAAAAAAAAAGCCCATTCCTATATCTTCACAAAGACTGACTATGGACAGTGAAATACAGTAAAGCTTTCCTGACCACAAAATATTTGATGCATGCCAAGGATATCTTCATAGTTTAAGTCTTCAACAAAAATAGTATAATTTAATTGTAATAAATCAGGGTTATATGAGAAAAACTAATAGCTGCTATCTGTTGAAAAAAAGCAGTTTAGAGTTATGTGAAGATATAGGCAGGAAAAATAAAGGATCCAGAAAAGACGAGATTGCTAAATTAAACAGTACTAATTAGAGTTTGTGTAGAACAAAGGAAATTATGCTACAAGCAATATAATGTCATAGATGAAGATATGAAGTCCTGATAGGACTGTGGATTTCAGGTAAAGAAATGTGACTTGAAATTAGAAAGAAAAGGCCTAGGTCCCAGACTAATATAGACACATCTGCTCTGGTAGAGAATAGAAAAATCTGTTCTTCCATGGATTCAAGAAATATAAATTAAAGAAATGTGAAGGAAGAATGGGGTATTCAAATGACTGAGCTCTTAAGGATGAGCCAATGTGGGGTTTTTGGGAAAAAGGTAAGTGATGATTTAAATGTAGTGAATTAAAATCTGACAAAAGAAGTAGTAGGTATATTTCTATATGCAAAGAAAGATCAAAAGAGGTAAAGTAAGCAAACAAAATATGTGGTGATTTAACTTTGAATGAGCATAAGCTTATCCATTTTTAATAACCATATCCATAAGCACAAGCATAAGCAGAGGTATAAGAATGCATCTTGTTACCTTGACATCCAGGTTTGTGTCTGTGATTACAACAGCACCTTTACCTTGCTCAAGCTCTGCCCTAAGGCACAGTGGAGAGCCTAATGGATGAAGGCTCATAGTAATATGAAAGGAGCCAAAGCACTAAGGAGACCATGTCCACCTGCTCTGACAAACAAAAGCCTGTTTTGCAATCTTTCCACAAGCATGTAATTTTTCAAATGACCTTAAGACGGTGGCTTTGATTTTTTTCACATAAATTTATTTCTTTTAATTGATGCTTTGTGTATTTCATACATCATTTTCCAATTCAGTTCAGACATATATCCCCTTCCCTTCCCCCTCCACCCATCCCAGATCATGCATTCTGCTGTAACTTTTCTGCATCTTTCTCTGTTTTTTTTGTTTTGTTTTGTTTTGTTTTCATTTTTTTAACAATAAGTGATAATTTGTGAGTTCAAGCATCCTTCATGTAAAACCAATTTGCAAGCAGTTGTGCCCAAACCCACACAGCTCATGGGTCCCACCATCCAGCGAGGGGGGGGGGGCGTTGTATGGCGTTCAATCAATGTTGTGCAAATGAAGTGTTCCCATATGCTTATATTGCTGTTGTTTCACCATTTCACCCCAATCTGCAGCCCTTACATTCTAACAGAACCACCCGCCTTCAAGCATGATTCCTTCTAGGTTTAGAAAAGGGGCACAGTGGATAGAAAGCAAAACAGTCTACTTCTCTGGGAGCTGTTGTTTGGTCTCTAGTAAATTCTGGCTGTTCTCTTTCATGTTGGGTTCAGTCTTAGTCAGGAATATCCATTCGATCCTATAATGAATACAAAAAATTAGATATATAGTGGTTTAAACAGTACTAATTTATGGTAGGTTTCCTTTGGTCTGACGATGTTTGGAGGTATGTAATCATGAATTACATTTTCTTGCGTTAGAGGTATGCCAGGGTCTATCCTGTGGTGTAAGATAACCTTCTCCTAAACCTAGATGTGATTTTTATTTATTTTTAACAAATCTAGACCCGTGTTCCCGCTCATTCCCCCACCCCGTCAGAGCTCGTGCATTCTGCCAAACATGCTTTCCATCTCTTAGTCTTTCTCAATATTTTCCATGGGGACGTTGACTGTTTTGAGCAGAAGTTCACTGTTTCAGTCAGTTCTTTGATGCAGTATTTTCTGTTGTTGTTGTTGTTTCCAAAATGCATTATGTCCAACTGCTTTGTACAGAAGCTCAGGGGGCCCTACACAAGAAATACTTACAACTGGGTAATTGGCACTAGCATCCACAGATGAGGGATACCATTCGTCGTTTGTTTTTCTGGGACTGTGTTACTTCACTCAGCATGATGTCCTCTAGCTCCAGCCATTTTCCTGCAAAGCTCATGATGTCATCTTTCTTTACTGCTGCATAGAACTCCATTGTGTAGATGTACCACATTTTCTCTATCCACTCGTCAGTTGAGGGGCATTTGGGTTGGTTCCAGCTCCTTGCTATTGTGAAGAGAACTGAAATAAACATGGCCGTGCATGTAACTCTGTGGTGGGGTGAGTCTTGAGGGTACATGCCCAGGAGTGGTATGGCTGGGTCAGGTGGCAAGTTAATTCCAACTCTTCCAAGGGTTCTCTGACACGGCTTTCCATAGTGGCTGCACGAGTTTACATTCCCATCAGCAGTGGATGAGTGTTCCCCTTTCCCCACAACCTCTCCAGCACTTGGTATCATTTGTTTTCTTTTTTTTATATAATTTTTTTTGTATGTGTATGAATGTACTGTCTGCATGTAGGTCTGTGCACCCATGTCGTGCAATGCCGTGGAGGTCAGAAGAGGGTCTCAGATTTCTCTGGACTGGAGTTTTCCTGGAATTGGAGTTACAGATGGTTCTTAACCACCATGTGGGTGCAGGGGATCGAACCCCGGTCCTCTGCAAGAGCAGTCGGTGCTCTTAACCGCTAGGCTATCTCTCCAGCCCCAATCATTTGTTTTCCTGACCTAGCCAGTCTTATTGGAGTAAGATGATATCTTAAAGTGGTTTTGATTTGCATTTCCTTAATGATTAGTGTTGTTAAACACTTCTTAAAGTGTTTCTCAGCCATCTCTAATTCCTCACTTGTGAAATCTCTGTTCAGTTCTTTGCTCCATTTATTGAGTGGGTCATTTGTTTTCTTTTTTCTTTGTGTTTTGAGTAGTTTATATATTCTGGAAATTAATGCTTTGTCAGATGTATCTGCGGTGAAGGTTTCCTCCCACTCTGTGGGATTTCTCTTCACTTCCTTGATTGTTTCTTTTGATGTACAGAAGCTTTTGAGTTTGATGAGGTCCCATTTGTCAATTGTCGACCTTAATTCTTGGGCAGCTGCTGTCTGATTTAGGAAGTCTTTTCCTATGCCTATGTCTTGTAATCTGCTGCCAACTTTTTCTTCCATCGCCTTCAGAGTTTGGGGTTTCACGTTGAGGTCTTTGATCCATCTGGAGTTGACTTTTGTACAGGGCAAGAGGTAGGGGTTTAATTTCATCCTTCTAGAAGTGATGATCCAGTTTTGCCAACATCACTTGCCGAAGATGCTGTCTTTTCTCCATTGTGGCTTCTTGGCCCCCCTTGTCAAATATAAGATGGCTGAAATTGTATGTGCTCAGATTTGGATCTTCAGTTTTGTTCCATTGGTCAACAGGTAGTGGCTTTAATTTTAAAGTAAGAAAGGTTAGCTAGGCCTAGTGGAATAGAGACACTTTGGAGGCAGAGGCCAGAGGACTGTCACAAGTTCAATGCCAGCCATAGCTTAGTACAGTGAGACCACATCTCAGAAGAAGCAATAGACAAATAGATGAACAAATAAGTAAATAATAAAGAAAAAAAGAAAAGTGAACTTCCATGCTCTTCATTGAAACTATCAATGGCTTCCCTAAGCATGGTCTTTCTTAGCAGTTAGGGGTTTGGGGGTAGCCTTCTCTAGTATGCAAAGTTAGAACTGCCAAAAGTCAAGTTTCATCTAACAACATGCTCTCTTAGATGCCAGAGTTTCCTACATTCATTTACATGATTAAAAAAATCCAGACGGCTGTGTTATTTTTTTCTTCACTGACATGCCATAAATAAATGAATGTTTTTACTTAGAATAAAATGTTAAAAGCCAATGGTACTTATTGGCAAGGAAGAGAATGTTTAAATATCTTCATTTTTTTGATCTACAAAAAACCTAACGTGATTTCTCTAAAGATTTCAATCTAAGCAGTATGCTTTTCAATTTTATAATTAGTAGCAAGAAGAGGTCCCAAGGAAAGAAAATAGCATTTTCCAAGGCCCATTGCCAGGGCCAGTTTATCACCTAGATAGGATAGTACAATTTTAATTGCATATTTAGGTCATTGGCTGTAAGTGCTGATAAGCTGTTACCATGAAACATCTTAAAATCAATAAAGAAAATGTTAGAATGAGAGGGAAGTTGTAAATGGAAATGTTAAGAGATTCTTAACTGTGCTGTCTTAAATGCTACTGTTGGAGTACAAACTGAACTTTAAGCATGATTTAGCAGAACTATGAAAAGAAAGACCTCTGAACCAGAGCACTTATTTTCAATTGTTCTGAAAGCTAGCAGTGTTGTGTTTATGCCAGACTAATTTAGTCAAGAGTAAAAGTATTCATTTAGGCATACAGCCCTCATTGCATCTGTCCTCATTTGAGAGAAATAAAAACTAAATATAAAAGAAGGAATACCCTGCTGCATAGTCTCTAAAAGTGTTCAAAATCACCATTGTGTATGTCACCGAATGCCAGCTTTTTGCTGTACATATTAAAAGCAGAGTTATGAGGAAAATCACCTTGTGAGTAATACTTCTACTTTTCTTGCTTTCCAACTGAATCACCTTAGCAGTTTACACAGAATCCTTCAAAATTTATGATGTATTTTGAGCCACTATATAGCCAAAGGTTAGCAACTTGCAAAGTTTATGTTCTAGTAAAGATTTCAAGCTGCCAATGACTCACTAAAACTATTTTAGAAAGCAGTTCACAAAGAGAAGTTAATATTATAGCATGATTGTATATAAATTTACAATGCACATGAATAACCCACTGATATACAATTGATTGAGCATCTATTATATGGGAGTGGTAACAGTGCTGCCTACCCATTTAACACAGAATCGTCTTTACGAAAGCAACTGATAAAAAACGAATTAGTACTTGAAAATGGAAGCAGGTTTGTGCTTTTCTCTAGAAAAACATGTTACACTCAGATTCTACCTTTATTAGCATCCCTCTAAATTCAGAGTTCAGATATCCACAAATAATAGCAAATTTGAGTCAAGTATTACAGGGTGAAAAAGAGGAAAAAGGAGGTAGATTTTTTTTTAATGTGTGTGAATGTACTGTCTGCATGTAGGTTTGTGCACCCGTTTCATGCAACGCTGCGGAGGTCAGAAGAGGGCGTCGCATTTCCCTGGAACTGGAGTTAAAGACGGTTCTAAGCCGCCATGTGGATGCTGAAGGGATCAAACCCCCATCCTCTGCTAGAGCAGTCGATGCTCTTAACCCATAGGCGATCTCTCCAGCCCCAAGGTAGTAGTTTTTAAAAACTGAAGAGAAAGCTGGAATTTAGAAGAGAAAGAAAAACTGATCTCTGTGAGATCCATGCAGCCTGGTCTACACAGCAAGTCCAGGCCACCTGAAGCTACAGAATAACTGTCTCAAAAAGATCCAAAAGAAAAAAAAATAATTTTTAAGAATGTAATTTTCTAGAATGAGATAAAAATCAAGCCTGAATTTATAAAACTTTCCATTATTAAAAGCCACTGTAAGAATAATATAAGATTATGATTTTCGGCATTTATCAGCTAATAATTCCCATTGTTCTTTAAAGATCATTTGACTAAATCATCTGTCTTGTGTGTGGAACAATTCCAGATTCACCTGGTTGCCTGAAGAAGTAGTAATTTAGCAGCATACTGCTGTACAGTGCTGTGCCTTTGTGTACGTGGAGGCAAACAAGCATCTTGGCAAGCCAGACATCAGTGCATGTGGGTGCAGGCTACAGATCCTTCTCAGGATAGCCGGATGAGCCCTGGAAAGACTTCCAGCCAAATGTTTACTCTAAAGCCTTCTGGTGTGAAGCACAGGGGAGACCTGCAATTTTAGTCTGAATCAGCCCCTAATGTAGAAAGCTCAGACTGTTTGCGGTGGATTCTCATACACGTTTTCTTGGAGCAAGTGGATTGAAATCTGCATGAGTCTTTTGTGGATCTGGCCCACGGAAAAGGATTTTAAAGTCTCCTATGAGTGAATGTAGAACATCTTCTTTGTATTTTTGTATCTGACCTTATAAAATTCCAATTTCTATCCACAATAATACACGTTCAAAACACATATTTGAAGAACAATTAAAGTTGTACACACTTATCTTAGAAACAATAATTCTCCCAGGGGATATTTGGCAATATCTGAAGATACTTTTTTAGGCCCACACTTCAGATTAGCATTCAAATCAATTGTGGTATACAACTTATACCATCAAATTCGGCTTTTGTAAATGCCTAATCTTCTGTTAAAAAGAACCAGTGTGTTTTAATGTGTTTCACCTTTTGCGACCAATGTGTAATAAAACCCTCAAATTAAGTAGATTGCATTTTAACTTCGATAAACTAATAGCACAATTACAGCACCCATAATTCACCATTAGTGCTCCAAAGGAAATCACTTAACTATTTAAGCTCTTTAGAGGAACTTCCTGATAAATGACAAACTCTCCTGAAGATTGGTGGTATTGGTATCAGTGGTAGATGAAGTAGGAAGGTTTAGCATTCCAAGAAGTTCTTTTAGTACACAGATTTCTAAACACATGCTACCTGCGATGTCAGAGAAGCCATTTCTACATGTTTTTAACCATGAGGAACATAATTCACATCAATAAGTTATTAGGTGTAATAACTGACCTTGTTTTCAATACCTCCACCATTCCAGAGTAAGATTTTATTCCATTAACATACAAAGTATTTTTGTTCAAATTATTTTTAAAACAAAGTTGAGTATTTCTGTGGTGATATATATATATATATAATACACACACACACACACACATAAGTAGTGTTCTTCATGTGCCTGCTTAATTTGGGGAAGGAAATTTATAGTTCTGTCTTTCTATAACTTCTTTCTAAGCCCTGTAATCACATGCAACCTTAGAGATAACTATCAAAATTGTCTCTGGAAAAGTTAGGTGACCCTAAAGGAAGGCCTTGCAAGTCTTTAAAAGTCAATATTTGGGGCTGGAGAGATGGCCTAGTGGTTGAGAGTGCCGACTGCTCTTACAGAGGACTGGGGTTCGAGTCCCAGCACCCACATGGCAGCTGAGAACTGTCTTTGACTCCAGTTCCAGGGGAATCCAACGCCCTCTTCTGACCTCAGCGGCATTGCATGACACAGGTGCACAGACCCATATGCAGACAGTACATTCATACACATACAAGAATAAATTTAAAAAATTTAAAAAATATTAAAAAGTCAATACTAACCTGAATTGCCTGCAGTTCAATAAGTGATGGAAAAATGGACATTTGAGCAATTTATTCTTCTGCAAATAAATCTAAGTATACCAAAGAAAGTTAAATTACTGATCAGTCTTTTTTGCTCATTCCTATAGAAATTTTGCACTGGGATAAGCTAAATTTGAGTTTGTTCAGTTTACAACGTTGAGACACAGGAAAGCTCACTACCATAGTGTTCAGATGACAGTGTTTAGTAAGAGATCATAGAGATGGTATGTGTCACAAACAGCAATGCAGTTTCTGAGAACTTTCCACAGGTTGCAGTTACCTTAAAACAAGCCACACGTGGAAATAAACTGATGTTTTCAACTCTCTAGCTAAAAAAATATTCCTGAATACTGAAGACAAAAGAACCACAGGGCATAAGGAACATGTAATAGGAAGCAGAATTTGGTTGTCAGGATCATTTATGTGTTCCTGGATACTATGACATCTTTTACCACTAAGATCTGCAGGAAAATCATTACTGTGAATGTCTTCCTGAGCTTTTAAAGAATTTAAAGTGGGAAGTACTTTCTATCTCTACAAAATGTGAAGCCCATGTAAACATTTTTAAATAGATGTTTGTACAGAAAAGAAGAACCCATTCAAATCATGATAAAAAGGTGCCTTGCAATCACAACCCAAATGTGATACAAGCCTCTAAATAAAAGACTCTAGGCAGCTGTAGGAACAAGTTTGTTCTTTAGATTGAGTGTGAAAGCAAATGGTGTTTGTTTTGGTTATTTGCTTTAATGTCTCATAACACAGAGACTTAAAGGTGAAGACAGAAGCAAGAAAATGTGATAGTTTGTGCAAATAAGTATATCCTCAACTGGAAGAATTATGTCTATTTTTTTACAAATTACATATGTAAAAGACAAAATTTTAAAAAATTTTTGAATTACCAGGAAAAAGTCTGGAAGAAATAAATAAGAATATGTCATTCGACCAACTGCTCCCTAATCAACTCAATTTCTACAAAAATAAGTGTTCATTTTTTTTAAAAGGTTATCATCAATTTTTATAGTAGTATAAGAGCATAGTTGTAATTGCTGTGTGTATAAATATCAAATGAAACAAATGTCTTCTTTTATTTCATAGAATAATAAAGAGCGAGGTTAAAAATAAATGCACAATAAGTATTATTTATTATTATAAATTATTTAATAATTAATAATTTTATTCTTGTTTATCATTATCATAGAATGGTAAGTACCATTGAAACAATAAGACAAACGGATAGGCAAATTTCCATGGGCATCCTACCAGTGTGCTCCCTGCTACCACCTTCCACGTTTAACCCCAACATTGTCTGCTGAGTCACCAGTTTCTTTGGGTCACACTCTAGCTAAAATTCTCTCATTGCATTGTATAGGGCACAAGCTACAGCTTAGGGTGATGCATACCTTGCTCATGCCCTTCCATACTTTCCACCTTCCAAACCCATCTCCCATCCTCCTGTAACTACGTCACTCCTTATAACTTTCATTTGTTCACTCATCTAATCAGCATGGAAAATATTTGTTGAGTAAATGTACTTGAGATACCTGGCAATTGTTAATAGCATTTTGTTTATTATAAAAATTTAAAACTGATATAGAAGCAAGATATTAATCAAATTTGATTAAAAATTGCAAATTTTGCCAGGGTCGGTGGCACGCCCCTTTGATCCCAACACTCTGGATGTAGAGGCAGACAGATTTCTGTGAGGTCAAGGCCAAACTGTTCTACATAACAAGTTCCAAGCCAGCTGGTGCTACAGGGAGACCCTGCCTCAAAAAGAGGAAAAAAATGCCAATTTCAAGTAGCAAATGATATGAATAGAATGCAAGAGTGAAATATGATCTTCAGAGCAAGTTACAGCTGTACATATTCAGACATACCTTATTACATTCTGGTTCTGTTTTTCTCTGTGTTCAGTTCAACTGTGTGTTCTCTAAAGCTGTATTTTTAGATACATAGCCCAGTATACAGAGCACATATAAAAGATCGCAAGTAACAAAAGTATTCTTTCAAATAAGGGTATCCCTCCTTCCACTATATTATAGACAGCTGTGACTGTTACCAAGTCAAAGGCAAATCATGTAAGCACAGATTTTTTTTAAATATCTTATTTATCATTATTTTTATGTGTATGAGTGTAATGCTTGCATGCAGGTGAGTGCACCTGTGTCACGAAATGCCCCTGGAAGCCAGAAGAGGGAATCAAATCCCATAGAACTGGAGTACAGAAAGCTGTTACCTGCCATATGGGTACTGGTAACTAAATCTGGGCCCCCTCTAAGAGTACCCAGTGCTATTAATTGCTGAGCCATCTCTCCAGCCCAATATTTTTATACTTACCTAACATTTTCCAAATCCTCATCTTCTTATTCAGCTCTGTGGCCCATGTCTTTGTGTTTTTAACATTGACTCATTGAAACTGTGGCCTCAGACTCTATATCTGGGGGATAAATATAATATCAAACTGACTAGTTTCTCCCCTACAGGTAAGGGTTATAAATGGATAGGTAGGGAGATAATCTGTCTGGTACTAGAAAACCCAGGAGTATATTCAACTTGATTTATGGTTTTTAAATATGTTATTATTTTTATTTTATGCGTGTGAGTATACTACCTGCATGTAGCTAGGTGTACCCATGTATATCAGATGAAAGGATTAGATCCCCTGGAACTGGTGTTACAGATGGTTGTTAGCCACCATGTGGGTTCTGGGAATTACACTGGGTTCCTCAGCAAGAATAGCCAGTGTTCTTAACCGCTGAGCCATCTCTCCAGTCCCTTGCTTCATGTTTTTTACAGATGGGAATCCACTTGTATTTATAGTATCTTAGGAGATAATTGTACTGCACTGCAATTATTGGGAGATAAGGAGAATTTGGATGGGACAACACTAAGCTCAAATAGCCTGGCTATTGTTTACATTCTTATATTCCTCAGTATAATACTATTTCACATTTTCACATATTCCAAGCCCATGTTTAGAAGTCAAACACTCAAGCTACAACTTGTTGCCATCTATTTCTGCATAATTCTTTTTTTGTGCAGTTTTTAAATTTTTTACTGTTATTAAACTTTTTCCATAAGTCATACATCATTTTCCAATGGAATCTAGAGTTGCTTCCCTTTCCATGCCCCCCACCCCACCCTAAATCCTGCACTGTGCCATACATGTCCTGCATCTTTTTCTGAGTCTTTCCAGTTTTGTTTTGTTCTGTTTTTTAGTTCTTTTGTTGTTGTTTTCTCCAACTTGTATTGCTACAGTATATATACATAAATATACACATACATACATACACATATCACTTGAATTGGAGGACTTTTTTTCCCTAAAAGATGTCATTTTTTCCTTAAGGAAGTGCTCCAAGATTCCTCCTTGGAAATCCCAAACAACCATCAATCCTGCCTGCACTTTTGCTCCACATTGGGGTCTTTCCGTCCCATGGTCCCCAAATGAAGTCCAGTAAGCACTCCTCCTATCTTAATACCCCTGTACTGGCCTCTATGATATGGCCCAGTTAGTCCAACAATGGCAGTCTATATTCTGACGAGGCTGAGATCCCCTTAGCTCTTTAAACTTTTTTTTTATTAATTTTATTTATTTCTGTATGTGTATGAATGTACTGTCTGCATGCAAGTTTGTGCACCCGTGTCGTGCAATGCCACGGAGGTCAGAAGAGGGTGTCGGATTCCCCTGGAACTGGAGTTCTCCTGGAATTGGAGTTTCAGACGGTTCTCGGCCGCCATGTGGGTGCTGGGGATCGAACCCGGGTCCTCTGTAAGAGTGGTCAGCGCTTTTAACCGCTAGGCCATCTCTCCAGCCCCCCCTTAGCTCTTTAGTCCACAAGCTGGGTATCTCAGTAGTCCCCATCTGGCATTGAAGGTTTGGAGGATTCTTGAAGAGACATGAGACGTCAGTCCATATTGGAAGGTTAAAAAGCTGTGTCTCATGTCTTTGAGGAGATAAGGACAGTCTTGATCCAATTATGCATTAAGAATCTTACTGTAAAAAAAAAAATCTTCCTGCAGAGGAAATATTCAACTGCTGTCTTTAAAAACCGCTGGGCTGGGATCCTTCCCTACTTATCCTCCTTTGGCTAGAAAAGTGACAAAACTGAGCTGGAGGAACTTATGTTACAAGCGTGAGCTTTAATGGCCTTGCTTATCCTGAGGAATTGAAGTTGGAACGCCCTCTTTGGAGGCCGCAGCAGACAGAAGAGCCGGACCTCCTGTGCACAGGGGATCTGCGTCTTGGAGAGCGAGACTTCCTCCTCTTCCGTGGAGGTGACCTGTGCCACGTGGGAGGTGGTGGCAGCATTCTTCTAGGAAGGCTAAATCGAGGCCAAGGAGACAACAAGACAGCCTAGCAGTAATGTCCTGGCCATCAACTTGTCCTCCATCCATGTATTTCAGCGCTTTCTCGGCTTCAGCTGGATTCTCAAATTCCACATATGCATAGCCTTTGGACAGGTAAGGATGCATCCTTTCTACAGGCATGTGAATCCTTTTAATTTTCCCGTAGGTGGAAAATATCTCCATGTGTGACCCTTGGTCACATTCCTGGTGAGCCTCCTAATGTACACTTTGATGGGTTTAGGGGGAGGACTCCACATTTTCCTCTCCTTTTCATCTCTTTTGGGTGGTTTGGACTTGGAGCGGGGATGCCAAGAAGGGCTTGGAGAACTGGAAGTGCTGCTAGAATTGGAGCTTCGTGATGTGCTGGAACTTCCTGAGCGGCTGGATGCGGAAGAGGAGCTGGTGCTGGAGCCGGAGCTGGAAGTGGAGCTGGACCAACACATGATTCCTTCAGGAGAATCCAATGATGGTTGTCTTCAAACTAGAGACGTTGAGCCGTAGCTTCTCACTTAAGAAACTCGATGCTTTCACAGTCTTACTCTGGCACTGAAGCCCTGGAAGATTCTTGGTCTTTAGTCTCAAGTGGGGAGGCCAGAGAAGCTGGGTTCCGATGTCAGCCAAGGACCATAGCAGCCACTAGGTGAGCTAGCCAGCAAGGAATCCTGGGGATCCTTAAAAGCTGTAAACTCATCCACGGGAGAATTTCAAAGGAGGAGATTGCAGGAAGCACCTGAGGCTGAAGTGCATCAGGCCCTGCCCTGGCCAACCTGAAGGTTCTCCATGGCTTCTCCCTTTTATAGGGCCTGGCTTCATTCGTTCAATCAAAGATGCCAAGAGATGGGTGTGGCAGGTCACATCTTTAATCCATCCAACTGGATTAAAGGAGAAAGAGGGTCTCTTGTTCCAAGACAGATTTTACCTGCAGTGATCAAGGCCAACCTGGGCTACAGAAACAGATGATAAACCACACACACACACACACACACACACACACACACACACACACGCACAAATAATAAAACGGGAAACAACAAAAAAAGGGAAAAGAAACATTCCCTGCTGATTGGATCACTGCTGGGTCTTAAGTCAGCCACAGTTCCATATTTCTTTTTAAAAAATGTTTGTTATTTATTTTTAATCATTTTATATGTACAAATATTTTGCCTGTATCTATGTAAATGCACCCATGCTGTGCAGTGCCCATGGAAGCTAGGTAAGGGCATCAGAGCCTCTGGAACTGGACTTATGGACAGATGTTACCTGCCACGGTGTTGCTGGAAATCAAACTCCTTCTGCATAATTCTTAAGGCAAGAAAATGTTTCACAGAGATCTTAAAATCAGATCAGAAACATAATTTCCTTAGAATGTCTGGAGGGTATTGTTTTGGACAGATTAAACTAAAACACCATATCAAGGAAGTAGCTGGCTGGCAAGAAGTAGTGTAATGTTCTTTTTAACTAGAAAGATAGAGCGAGGAGCTACAAAAAAAAAAAAAGAATGGCAGAGGCATTTAATTTTTTAATATCTGAATAATGTAGTTTTGAACTGATTATATGAAAAATTTGAGAAATCATTTCCCTTATACAAACCTCTGGAAGAAGTATCTTACTAAGAAACAAATATGAAATCTTAAGGTAAAAATATATAGCTTCTTTCATTATTCTTCCTTTGTGACTGTCACAATGTAAGATTATTATCATCAAAAGAACCAAATTATACTGGAAAACTAACATTTCTGTCTTCAATTTAATTCTGTCTCTTTTACAGCGACATTAGAACTATCCCCCAGTCTTCCTGGCAGGTGCAGCACTTCAATATATGTATATCAAGATCATTGGATTCATGTAAATTTTTTATTTGTGTTTTAAGCATAATTTTTATTTGTCATTTGAAATGTTCAAGCATAGGACTTTGAATTCCCCAAAACAAGATTGCCATGCAGGGCAGTGGATCACTGTACATGAGAAAGCAAGCTCTTGGTTTTGCAGTCAACAACAACAATAACAACAACAACAAAAAAAGGAAGCCACAGAAATAATATGAGAGCAACTGTATGACTGTATGTGTCCTTTTACTGGGAGAAGTTGGCTTTACACATTCCACGACTACTAAATAAACAGAAGCGTTCTGTGAACTATATGCAGATGGCTGGGCCTGCACTGGGAGGCTTTTGTGATGACTTTTGGTTTGCTTCCTTGTTTTGCCATCTCTTAAAATATCTACATTTTTTTTCCCTCTGCTCCTCAGAAATGGGACAAGTAGAATCCTGCGACTTGAGAATTTACCCTCTACTTCCTTCAACCTTTATATTGCTCAGAGAAAGCCATTTTCCCCCCTCATTATTGCTCACAGAAAAAAAAAAAATCCATTCCCACAACTGGCATGAAAAGGCTTTATGTTTTAAATATTTATTGCTTTATTTTTAAAGCATAACACAATAACGGAAGTATAATGAGGGCGGTGAGGCTACAGGGTAGTAGAAGGAAGTAAGAAGCAGAAGGAAAAGATCCACAAACCACATAAAGGAAGAGATGAGTTCAGTCATTTAAGGAAGCAAGTTTAAGGCTACTACACTGGCTCTGAGCTAAGTGTTCCTGCCAAGCCCAAATGGGAGAAGGAGTGCTGAGAATACAGGCATCCAACAGAGCAGGCAGGGAACTGAGGTTCCAAAGTCAAGTGGAAACACTAAACCAGCAGTTTCTGTCTGCCTGGTTATGGCAAAAAAAATCTCAGTAGGTTAATAAGGAAATTAATGTGTATGTGCATATGTACATGTATATGTACACGTGTACACACACACTGAAAGCAGATATAGTACCGTATATATTATCTCTTGGATGTTTCAAATAATTTTCTTCAATTTTTCTCATCCTTTCAGATATATTCTCTCTCTCTCTCTCTCTCTCTCTCTCTCTCTCTCTCGCGCGCGCGCTTTCTACTCTCATTACTACTATAGCAACAGCCATCTACTTAGCTAATCACAGTGCTCCCTTCTTAACAGCATAAGCCTAAGGGCTTTGGCAATGCAAAACGTATTGGCATTTCTCTGATGTATATTCAAAAATCTATATTACAATTCCTAAATCAGCATTCATGAGTCAGCAAGAGATACACCGTGTCTTTAAAAGGCATGAGGGTTTCCAGTCAGGCCTTTTAAAGCTTTAGAAATAACATTTGAAGAGGGCTGGGAATGCGAGCTAAGATAGCAGAGGGCTTTTAGTACCACACTGCTCCAGGATCCTTTGATTTTATTACTTTTGCTTTGATAGTGCTCTTTTCTGGTTTGTTTTGATGACTTTGTGGCCTAATGCACTGAAATAAGACAGCAAGGCCAAACCCTTGTAAGTCCTAATGACACAGAATGACTTACTATGTGACCTTGAGTGTTACCTTTCTTCAGCAATTTTTATGGAAAAAAAATAAACTAAAAACCAGTCTGAACTCCCCAATTAATGAGCAAAGGAAATTACTAAACACTACTCAATTTGCATAGTATGGAATATTTATTGTTTCTCTGATACAGACTCCATTCTAGGTATTAAGTACGGATTTTTTTAATTATACACAATATATGTACAAACTATAAACAGCCCCATATTTTACATTAAGAATGAACACCAGGAAGTTTATATTAAGTTATCTTGACCCCTTTCTTCTTTCTGTCTGTTGCATTATCCTTGCTAGTGAATAATTAAGTATCACAATGTTTAGCAACTATTATATGGTTGAAATATGTGTATATAATAATATAGTTAGACATACCAGATAATGTGGTAATTACTGTATGTAATAATGTACATGTAAAATACTATATGTACTAATACACAATGCCATATATTATATATAATTAATAATATATTTAATTATATTGTAAATAGTAATTTGTATTATAATATATTCATTATTTCATGATTTACTAGGACTATATCTACAGGTGTATTATTACTTGAAATCAAATGCCACAAATGAAAGAAAGAAAAGGAAGAAGGGAGGTGGGGAAGGAAGTATAGAGGAAGGAAAAGATATACTTTGTTCCTCATAAAGCCCTAAACTATTATGAGATTTTCATGCATGGTAATGAATTGCTAGCCCCTGATTTGAGGACAGAGTTTAGTTCTAGATTTTTACTATTTCTTGGTCCTTCCCCTAGATCACTTTCTCTGGGAGAAAATAAGATCCAGACATCTTTCTTTCTACTTCCAGGTAAAACACAAAGAACAGATTTGAATATTCACTAAAACAGTAAAAAAGCAGATTTGGGGCCTCTCTTCACCATCTAGCAAAGACATGGACTTGTCTTAGGGAGCAACTGCTGGATTTCTGCTTTCAAGCTGCTGAGACATCACTTCCAAGCATCTTGATTCCCTTGGTTTTAATTTAAAATCAGAAACAAAATCAATACATATAAGATTTGCTTGAGAAATGAAGATGATAAGGCAATGCTTCACTAAAAGGCTAAGGTAGCAAGAAAAATCCCAATTTACATAGGGCTCCTAAAAGTTAATTCCAGGAAAGGAGGAAATTTAACAATTGAGTCCAAATAAAACAAAAGTCTCTTAAAACTCCTAGTTTCTGTGCCTGGGGAGAACCATAAACCACAAACTTATTTCTTTTAAAAAAGGAGGAGGGGCATTTTTCATTGCATGCTCCCTGTCATTCATTCAGCAAAGGCCTCAAAATGTATTCAAACACTAATTTATAATATTCGTGCATATGTAATAGCATTCTGTAAGATTTTTAAGGACTAACTTGCCAATGTAAAACAGGCCATATGGAGCACCTGGGTATTCAGAATGCAACTGAAGTCAATCATCTCCACTTGTCCCCAGCCCCAGCAGGACAGAAAGGATATTTGGCTACAGTATTTTGGAACCTAAGATGTTGTTGTGGACTACTGATGCCAAATTGGAATGGAATAGCACTCTTATAAGACAATGACTGATTCAAACTCAATGGTTATGTGTATTTTGTTTACTGCTTTATAATCTAATTTCATGTATAGTAACATTTATAAAAGACCTGGAGTTATTTTACAAATATTGAAAAAAAAAATAAAGTTTTCAAATGGCAAGCCTCTTCAGCACACAAAGCTTTATGTTTTTCATAATAGTGATGCAACTTCTTCAGAAAAGAAAGGAGAAATTGTTTAAAATATTTCAGTTTATCAATCTGAAAAATAGTGATCCTGGCCTACATTGGTGAAGTGAAGCCACCATCCCGCTGAGAACCCAGACTCATGTACATTCCTGCCTCCTCTTCCTTTTCCACCTTGTTTTTATTCCCGTATTTATATACCATCATCCTCTCCACTCTCACAGTTTGCCATTTCCATTATTTTTAATGGCACAAACCATTCCTAGATAAAATAGTAAGCAATTAGTGTTGGAATGCCGCAGAAAGGAATTCCTTAAGCCTCTGGCAGGTTGTAGAAGGGCTTACATTAATCATTCTCTCTCTGCATGCTTGTCTCCTCTTAGTAGTGTCCAATGTCAAGTCAGACAATCCATGCAGGGTCCAGGATAGAAGTTTAAAAGGGCATTAGCACTCACTGCATGAGGCCATCAGGAACAAGGCCTTGGTCCTAAGTAGCATCATTAATTTTGGCACAGGTCTAACACACTGCTTTGGGGCAAGTTTGCTACTGAAACAAATACTTATAACACAATTGCTGGTTCAACATGTTGAAAAAAATGGTAAGATTAATTTCTTATGTTCCAAACACTCTACATTTTATGCAACTATTCTTTTGTAATTTCTTTTCTGAAAATTCTAGCAACCAAAACCTGTCTTCTCATTGTTAAATGTTTTATCTGTATCTCAGGGAGGAGCAGGGAATACCCTACTGTGCCGGTCAGGAGGGCTCAATGTGAGTCAGCTGTAATAGACTCAGAGGCACTCAGCTCACTATTGAAGTTAAACAGTAAGCTATTTTGACATGCATTCAAGGTCACAATAATGTAAATGTTGCATTCATCAGGGGATTTGTATTTCTTGTATTTGAGACCTGTAGATATTGTATTACCATCTTGGAATGGTCTGAGCCTGCTAGAAGCAGACATATTTTTTATCATTATCATAACCTCCTGGGTACAGGTTTTTATCATAACATTACTTTACTACTAGATCTACTGATCATATTTTCAAAACTATTTACACTTCACAATAAAACTTTCAGTAAAGAAATTTAAATTTTCATAAGCCACAGTAAATGTTGTCCTGAAAAATTTCACCAGCATAGTCACTCATGTGGGCAGCATTGGTTATTCCTTATAAAGCAACCACTGAGATTTCAATAAATTGATAACACTGACTATTTCTTGTGCACTGCTTGATTTCAAACTGTTTGTTTCTTGCCAGAATGAATTCAGACTGTCCTTTATGTACTTTTCCATATCATATGCTCAATCCCTCCTGTGAATAGTTGAAGCTATGCTTTTGCAGCTTTGAATGCACATGGCCTCTTATGCACACATTTTATCCCTATTTTCACTCGTAAACTGCTCTCTGTAAAGGCAAAGATTGTGTCTTATTTATCTCATTTATCTCTGCATTCTTTGAATCCCTTATAAATAATGAATGTTCAATAAAGTGATGAGATGAATCAAGTAAGTCAGTCCTGCTGATGTTTTCATGGTTTTGTCTCTCTGTTAACAATCTGCATTAACCCAAATATAAATATATTTATTATATCACATACTGAAATAAAGATTGAAATAAATTACCAATACTAATGTCTTCATTTTCTTTTGTGTCTAACAAATAACTATCTGACTCACTAGACATGGGTTATGTAAGGATTCAAACAGGAATTAACATAATGTAGTTGTACTTAATTCTAAAGTAGGCTGCCTTATTTTATACTTTGCCAGTTTATTGCTTATGTCCTGTTTGGAAACGTACTTAGTGCAATGAAAACACCTTAATTTAGTATCCCCTTCTTCCAAAAAAACTTGAAATATTTTTTATTGAAGAATCCAGTTAATACTTATACTGCGTTATGAAGTAGATACTGCAAATATTACTGTGACCAGTTTGTACATGGCAAAGCGAGACACAGAATGACTGTAGACTAATCAGCTTTTCAAATCAGCACTATAACTTCCAAGTTATAGTGTTGCTGTCTTGTCACCTCTTCCAGGCCTTGCCACAGACTTTTTCTAATGTGGCTGGATCTCTGGATATCTTATTGAAATGAACTCCACGGTCCCTAAGGACATTTTTTCCCTTAAATGCTAGCAATAAGTTTGGTATTTTCTTAGTATGCCACTAATATGTAACAAATATCAAAATCTAAAAGATCCATCATAAATCAACTAAAAGTCTAAACATCAAGCCATGCATAAAGACACACTCCTGGTGCCCCAATATTTGAATACCGAGGAAGGAGAATCATGAATTTGAGGCTATCTTGAGCTACATCACAAGGCAGTGTCTCAAGCAGAAAAGAAGTAAATAAAAGAAATCTAACAGCCAAAATATTCTCTGAACTACTCCCATCTACCCAGTTTATTACTACGATGGCCTTTCAATTCTCACTGTAAATATACATGAACTATACTTCTAAAAGCAAATTTGCCCATAGTTTTAAATAACAATTCTTAAAAAGTTCATTTCTGAATAATAAATTAGCAAAGTATAGAAATATTACTTTGTGTAGTTTCATCCTATCTTTTTATAAAATGTTGCTGTGTGAGTGAAACTAATAAATATTTAGCAGTGGACCTTGCAGAAGTGATTCTCCTTGGACATATGATTATGCAAAGGGGAAAAGGGATCACTTTTGTCTGAGCAAATGTCTTGGAAGAAATTCAAGAATTTTGTTTTTACTTTCATCTGTATTTGCTTAGAAATGAAATGAACAATTTTACCAAAGGCTATCAAATGTAATTCAGTTGAACAAGCATTTAGCAAAAGTTAACCATGGGCCAGGCAACATATCACGTTGAAGAGGACAATATTCTAGCATTCAGTGAAGCAGGAGAATGGTGTGTTTCAAAGCTCAACAATTCTCTGTCATAGCCTGGTCCCACTATGCACCAGCATTGTAACCTTGGCCTATTAACCCTTTTCTGTCTCAGTTTCTTTTCTACAAAGGTTTCACAGTACTTATGCTTAAGGCATTGGTTTCTTACTTTGGCAAGATTGGACTAAACCTTTTATAGTGGAAAGTGACAATTCTAGGCTCTCACTTTCAATGTTATTAAACATTGCAGTGGAGGAGATGTTCTAGTTTGTAAAATGCTTGTGAAGCAAGCATGAGGACCTTATTTTGATCCCCAGAACCCACATAAAAGGCCAGAAAGGGACTCAGTAATTTCAGTGATCTGAGAGCAGTGACAATTGGATCCCTGCAGTTTATAGGCCAGCCAGCCTAGCCTAATGGGTGAGTCTCAGTTCTCACAGAGAGAATCAGTCTCAAAAAACAAGGTGACTGTATCCATAGTTAACCTCTGATGTACACGCACACACATGCATACACACACAAAAGAAAAAATATTACAAATTTTAAATAGCGGGATTAGAGAGATGCTCAGGGGCTAAGAGCACTGTCTGCTCTTGCAGAGGATCTGGGTTTGATTCCCAGAACCCACATGGCAGCTAACAACTATCTGTAACTCCATTTCCAGGAGATCCAATGCCCTCTTCTGGGCTCCAAGATCAATGCATGACAGGGGTGCACCTATCTACAAGCAGGCTACACACTCGTACACATAAAACAAAAAATAAAATAAAAATTGTAAAGATTTTTAAATAACTGGGTGTGGTAGTGCATGCCTTTAATCCAAGCACTCTGGAGGCAGAGGCAGGCAGAAAGAAAGAAGGAAGGAAGAAAGAGAAAAAGAGGAAAGAAAGAAAGAAAGAAAGAAAGAAAGAAAGAAAGAAAGAAAGAAAGAAAGAAAGAAAGAAAGAGGGAGGGAGGGAAGGAGGGAAGGAGGGAAGGAAGGAAGGAAGGAAGGAAGGAAGGAAGGAAGGAAGGAAGGAAGGAAGGAAGGAAGGAAGGAAGGAAGGAAGGAAGGAAGATCCTTTCCTGGAGAGACTCCAGGTAAAAGGAGACTTCACCCGATCCCTGGATGTTACCCACTATTTCTCGTTCCCATCCTCCGACCTCCAGAAAGATGAGACCATAAATGACCATGCTTGAAGATAAGTGATGGCACTTCCTTAGACTAGCAATACGAAGCTACTAAAGCACACATCTATGTGTCTGCATACATACATGCATAAATATAATCCAAACACACTTTTGAGTATTTAAGATTCCTTTTCTTAAGCTCTAGTGAATGCTCCAAAGAATGTGGGCTTTTAGTGCTTAAGCCAGCAATCTGTCCTTCAACATGGGTACCAGAAGGCTTCTATTTTTCCATTCCAGAAATAGTATATAGAGAAGTACAAATAGCCTGGAAGCCTGAGGAAGACTGAGTATTTTGACCCTTGTTAGTACTTTGCACTGAATCTACTTTTCAATTACTATGGAATCATATTACCTGAGACTTAATACACTTATTTTTCTTACTCACCAGACAGGTTCTGCCTCTAGGAACTGCTGTTTTTATTCATATCTGTATATCTGGTACCTAGACATTACTTGTTAACGGCAAGGCCATTAATGTTCCATGATTTAAATTGATGAGTGAATGGCTACAAATCTCTTTAAGCTCATACACAATCTAAGCATCTCTGTGTGTGTGTGTGTGTGTGTGTGTGTTGTCCATGAGCACACATTGGATTAAAATTATCCTTTTATTTCTTTGTCTTCTAGTAACAATTTTATGGAGGCAAACACTATATTAGTGAATTGTGCTGGAAATAGATTGAAAAGTTTGATTCACAATCCAGGCTTGAAGCCATGAACAGAGTTTTCAGATGCCTGTTGAACCATCAGTCAAAGTGCAACAGGCTTCATTATTATCAGTTAATAACATACCTAATTAGCTAGAAATTTGCCAGTTCTCATCAGACACATAGTTTCATAGTACAGAGAACATGTCCAGTAGCAAAAATTAATGAAAGACAAAGAAAATTCTTCTAAAACCTAAAAACTAGACACCAGTCAGTTGCATGTGGAGACATAAGTGAGACAAAATTCTTCAACAGTGGAGTCACAGAATCTATTTTTGTGTCATTATAGATTGTATCTTTTCTAGCCGAAACCCAGATTCATTCACCCATGGCAAAGAAAAGCTCACAAGTCTGTGTCAAAGTGTGATACTGAGCTCACTTCTAGGTGTGAACGAATTTGTGTTTTCTCAAAAGAAATATAACAAATCCCACGTAGACCTGTGTGAGTTACTGTTGCTTTTTTTAAAGTGCAAATTTGGGAAATCATTAAAGTACTGAATCATATCTACCTAAATGAAAGGTTAGGCACTAAAAAGGCAAAATTAGAAAAAAAAAAAATTCAAGCCTCTCAAACATGAGCCGTGAATTGAACTCCAATTGAAGGAACTGAAGTAATTAGCAGAAGAAGCATATGTAAAGCAGAGAGTAATGACCAAGTATTACTGATGGCTGCATGGTCATCCATATATAATAAATGAGACTTGATACAATAACTGGTATGGAAGCAGGCTTTGCACATTTTCTCATTAGCTATAGCTCTATTTGAATCTAATACATTTCTTCCTAGTTTAGAGTCAAGCTGGTGAGAGAGTATGCACCACGAGTACAGGCCCTTCTGTCTGTTTTTGTTTGGTTTTAGATAGTTTTAATTAATCAACTAAGAATAGCTTCACAGAATTATTAAATGATGGAAGAAAATGCATTTATTAAATCTGCTGGCAATCTCATTACACTGTACTCAATCTGTGAACTTGTGTCCAGGACTTTGGCAAATGTTATCTAATAAAGTCTAAAACTTGCATTATCCTAGATAACTTTCTATACCCGTTTACTGATTAGGATTTTATCCCTTGGATGCTAAATGCCAAATTTCAGATTTAAAATCACTTCCTTTAGTTAACAATCCAGATTCTTAACTTTCTTTTGGACTAGTTGTTAAGTGGTGGCACTGGACAGTACATTCCATCTCAATGAATTCTGGGTATTCTCTCTTTGTTTTCAGTAATTGTCCATGAGTAAATAGATTAAGTTGATTAGGGATTAAAATCTATCCATCAGAGGGCTGAGGTTCTGAAATAAAGTGCTTCTGCACAGGTATAAAGAACAGAGTTCAGACCTCTGGAACCCAAATTTAAAAGCAGCTCTCTGAAGGTAGAAGCAGGTGGATCTCTGTGAGTTCAATGCCAGTCTGATCTACATAGTGAGTTCCAGGCCAGCTGGGGCTACAGGAAAACCTTGTCTCAAAAAGACCAAAAAACTTGGAAAAGCAACATTTTTGTGAAAAGACCAACTTAACAATACATAAAACTTTAAGAATAATGAAAGCATACAATATGAAAAATGCAAAAATATTCCTGAGGCTGTTGAAAAGAGCCCCAAGGATTCCCATGCTACAATGGCTGGAAGCTCACCAAGTACAGAGCAGTGACTTCAGTGACTTCTCAGATCTCCCCAGATCTAGGCCCAAAACGTCTATTAATATTAGTAGTGCTAGCACTACAGAGCAGGAGAGAGAGCAAAGACAAATGAAGAAGAAACAAGTCTTATCTAAACTGGGGAAATGAGAGTCAGACACGGAAGGAAAGAAAAAGAAGCGTGAAGGATGATTTTAAAGGGAACTAAAATAAAGAAAACATGTTATTTTATTTTTATCTTTTTAGTCCAAAGTAAAGAATTAGAAAATATGCAAAAAGTGGAAACTGAATCCATCAACAGCAGGATCAAACCCATAATATCTCCATTGTATCCCACATGCTGTCCTTTTGATTGCTAATTGCACTATCAGATGTATAGACATATGCAATGTGAATTATTTTAAGTGTTTTTTTAAAGCTCAGCTTTGTTTTTTTACATATACTGAAAACATTTAAATCTGAAATGCATGTAATATGGGACACCAGTTTTATGCAATTGAAAATATATGCTTCTCAAATCATTCATATTTAGTTGAAACAACATGTCTTTAGGTCTTAGTTGAATTGGATTTGACATGTAATGCTTCCTAAATATGTGGAGAACAGAATCTATTAAAAGAAGAGAATTCATAGAACAAAGGCTAATGAAGAAACAGAATAAATAAGTTTCAAATATTATTGCTCTCCCAAAGTGGAGCCAGTTGTGATTGCCTAGACATGTACCTATGATTTACTAGTCTATTTACTCTGCTATCCAATAAATAACATGGTGTCAAAGGAACAACAGTAGTGTCATAAAAAATGCAGGCTCTAAAGGGGTCCACATGTCCATATATCACCCTGCATTTCTATCCTCTTTCTATTTTAGAGCAAACTGTGTGAGGGCAGATGATAAAGGTTCTTACATTTTAGTAGCCATATTTCTAAAAAATACTGTGTATCATGCAAATGCCTTGAGTTTTCTTCTTTTTTTGCTTACTGAGAGCTAGGATTACTGGTAGTATCATAGTCTTCTCTCCTTAATAGAACGGCATGTGGTAAGATTTCAGTCTCTACACCTGGTGGTAGAGAAGCTACCGCCCATTTCTCTGAGTAGTATTCTGAACATATTTTTCTTTTTTTAATCCTTTTTTTAATTTATTTTTTTTAATTTATTATTTTTTTATGTGTATGTGTGTACTGTCTGCATGTAGGTTGGTGCACCCATGTCGTTCGATGCCAGGGAGGTCAGAAGAGGGTGTCAGATTCCCCTGGAACTGGAGTTAAAGACTGTTCTTAGCCACCATGTGGGTGCTGGGAATCGAACCCTGGTCCTCTACAAGAGCAGTCGGTGCTCCTAACCGCTGAGCCATCTCTCCAGCCCCTGAACATATTTTTCAACAGTTGGCATTTGCAGTAGTGTTTTACGGACATCAATTAGTGGTTGCAGACAATTGCTTCGTAAAGCAGAGCTGAGTCTGTGAGCTCAGGCAGCTGCTTCTCCATATTGACATATTGATAGTTGACCTACCAAACATTTTGCTTCTAAACATGAAAGTCTGATTAACAGGAAGTTTCTCTTCCACATTTGTTAAAAATTTGTGATATATCCAAAATTATCATTCGACTTCTCTGCTGATCCATATAATATTCTTTATTAATTTCTCACATGCATCTGAATTCTATTAGTGAGGTACACAGAATAATAGAGACAATGTTCTAATACATGTATTTGTGTGAATTAAGTTTATATTACATGTTTAAAGAATGTTTGTGGAAATTAATTGTTAACTGATCTATTTAGTGCAGTTTCCTGCCCACAGTATGGTTCTCTAGGTGGAATACTCTCTCTTTTCCAGTACAGGTAGTCTCCAAGGTCAGTCTTAAACTCTTTTTGCTAAACTACATAAAGAAGAACAGTTACAATTCAAAGCCATGAATCAACAAATCAAGTGCAATGTATATCTGCATGTGTGTATGGTTTAGGTCTGGATGAAGCCCAAGCCTTAATGCTTATGCCAAGTTTACTGAGGAAAATACACTCTAGGGCTGGAGAGCTGGCCTAGCGGTTAAGAGCGCCGACCACTCTTACAGAGGACCCGGGTTCGATCCTCAGCACCCACATGTCGGATGAAAACCGTCTGAAACTCCAAGTCCAGGAGAACTCCAGTTCCAGGGGAATCTGAGACCCTCTTCTGACCTCCGTGGCATTGCACGACACGGGTGCACAAACTTGCATGCAGACAGTACATTCATACACATACAGAAATAAATTAAATAAATAAATAAATAAATAAATAAATAAATAAATAAATAAAATAAAAAGAAAATATACTCTAATGGCCGCATTCACAAAGTCCTTACAAGCCTTGGAGATCATTAGGTGCATCTGTAAAACACAGTCAAATGCCTATTATGAATCAGATAAAGAGTACTTAATAATCAAGATTAATATCTATGGTTTCAAAATAATACAGCGATTGAGCTGAGCTTGATGGTACAACACCTTTTTTTTTAATTTTTTATTAATTTTTATTTATTTCTGTATGTGTATGAGTGTACTGTCTGTATGCAAGTTTGTGCACCCGTGTCGTGCAATGCCACGGAGGTCAGAAGAGGGTCTCAGATTCCCCTGGAACTGGAGTTCTCCTGGAATTGGAGTTTCAGACGGTTCTCAGCCGCCATGTGGGTGCTGGGGATCGAACCCAGGTCCTCTGTAAGAGCGGTCGGCGCTCTTAACCGCTAGGCCATCTCTCCAGCCCAGTACAACACCTTTAATCATACACAGTACTATGGAGGCTGGTGGATCTCTGTGAGATCAGGGCCAGCCTGGTCTACACTGCAAGTTCCAGTCCAGCAATGGCTACAGGAAGACCCTGCCACAAAAAGAGCACTGCCAACTGCTCTTGCAGAGGACCCGGGTTCAATCCCTAGCACCCACATGGTGGCTGAGAACCATCTTTGACTCCACTTCCAGGGGACTCTGACACCCTCTTCTGACCTCTGTGGCATTGCATGACACGGGTGCACAAACCTACACGTAGAAAGTACATTCATACACATAAAAAATTTTTTTTTAATTAAAAAGAAGTATGAATGCATAGAAAACATTTTTAATTATATCTTTTTTTTTTTCGGATCACCAAAATGTGAGTCCTAGAGGAACACGTAATTTCACAAGGTAATTCCCTATTTAACTGAAGTGTCTTAATGAGATATCTGGCTATAATTTAAAGAGACTAATAGGTTAATAGCTGACCATCTTTCATAGGTTGATAGGCCAAAATGAGCAGTTCACTATGCTGCTTGCCACTTGAGAGAGTTTCTATATTGGCCAACAGAAACAAGTTCACAGCTTTGAGTTCATCGAGCATGTAGTATGTATTTACTCTTCTCTCTATAGCTTATGCGTGTGACATTTGCTCTGTTTTCAGTATCTTCTCCTGCTTCTTTGCTAAGGATAATATTTATTAAGCTAACATTTATTGAGTACTTATTACATGCCAGCCATTGCCCTGAGTACTTTATGTACAATAACTCCTTTTAAAGATTCAACAAGAACAATATTAGGATCTAACCAGTTCTTTTTTTTTCAGCTCTTTTTATATAGAGTACTTAGGATGCTATCTTGCACATAGTAAGTTCTGAGAAATCATATGTCAAACAGTCCTATGAAATGGACTGTATGTGTTCTGTTACAAGACAATGGAACCAGACGTAGACCAGACAAAGCCCTAGGAACCACAGGCTAATAAATGATGGTGTTCCATTTTAGATATGAAATTTATGACTATACAACCTATATTCTTAACTATGAGATGCCACTGCACAAAGCTGTGTGTGGTTGCTCATTTCATCCTAAACATGACCTCCAAGCTTTCCAGATGCAGCATGTAATCACGGACTAGACCACAGCCTTTCTGAGAACACAATCCATGCTCGGTTGTACAGTCATCTACTCCAGGGATTCTTTTTGCTGAAGCGTACAAAGCATACAGACATGCACATACCACTGCCCATAGAGATGCTGGTCTTTAAATACAATGTAAATGATAATGTTTTAACAAATTGAACAGATCTGCATTGAATCTTTTACACTTAATGACAAAATTATGCACTTGGTTTAAGTAACCTTTTTGTCTAAGCCTGTGATGATCATGTTCAATGATCATTTTCAGTATGCACTGTATGTACTAGTCACAGGATTGTTTTTTATCTTTTAAGGTGTCCTGAGAGTCAAACATGCACGTTTTTTCACTTTGTGAAAAATGAATTGTATGGTCTTTGCAAATTGAGATTTGAATATATTGAGTATATGCCCCAGCTCTGCCACTGCAAGTGTCACTAACTTTGAGTTCTGTGGAAGGTTATTTAACCCTTATGACCCTCAGTTCCTGTGGATTTTGAATTCAAATTCCAGTACCTATTTAATTAAGTGGTGAGAAGGATTAAATCAAATGAAAGAACATTTGGCATAAAACAAGTACCATGTAATAAAAGTATAAATTCCTTTGCAGGCTTTTAAACAAAGCAATGAGATTTAAATAAAGTTAACTTGTATGTATCAATGAAATTGACTTTTATTTTATTTGAGTTGAATTTGTAGGTTTTTTATGCATTCCTACTTTCCCAATTCTAAAAGAGAAATAACATTTCATTGCTTATATGTACAGTAATTGCACAAGGTGAGAAGCATAAGGGAAACTATAGACTAAGACTAGGAAGAAAGGTTGAAAAATAAAATTTCCTGACAGAAATGAATAGCAAGATGAGAGCTCCTCTGTGGCTTCTCAGATAATGGTCTTTTTTTTTTTAATTTTTATTGATGCTTTGTGCATTTCGTACATCATTTTCCAATTCAGATCAGGCATATTTCCCTTTCCCTTCCCCCCCACCCCCACCCCATCCCAGATCATGTATTCTGCCATAACTGTCCTGCATCTTTCAGGTTTTTTTTTTTTTCATTTTTTCATTTTTAGCTATAAGTGATAATCCATGAGTACAAGCATCCTTCATGCAAAACCTATCTGCAGGCTGTTGTGCCCAAACACCTACAGTCCCACCATCCAGTGGGGGGTGACAGGTTGTTTGTTCAATCAAGCTGATCAAATGAGTGTCCAGACTACATCGCTGTAGTTTCACCATTCACCCCAATCGCAGCCTTTACATTCTACCACGCCCCCTCTTCCGCAGATTGTTCCCTAGGCTTAGAAAAGGGGCACAGGTGGATGAGAAGTAAAACAGTCCACTTTCTCTGGAGCTGTTGACTTGAACTCTGGTCAATTCTGGCTGTTTCCTTTCATGGGCTGACAGTTTGTTCAGGAGTAACCTTTCGATCCTACTAAGGATAATAGTCTTTTGTAAATGGCATGGTAGGTAAAGTTTGGAGGTTTGGAAACCTCCAGAACTTCTAGTGTGCATTATTCACTTATGTATAAAGATCCAAAGAACTTCTTGGTTCTTCTTTCCCATGCAAGTTTTCTAAAGCTAAGCCAGACTTGAACAAGTTCAAGAATGGCATTTGACATCCTGAGTCAGCTGGAAGATCAGTTGGAACAAAGATGGAGTATTGACTAGTTATATTACTATGATGGATTTTTTAAAAGCATGTGTTGCCTGCTGTAAAGTGCTCCAAGTTTGTCTCAATGTTCCGTTCTCTCTCTCTCTCTCTCTCTCTCTCTCTCTCTCTCTCTCTCTCTCTCATTCTGTGATTTTTCCCAGAGAATCCTAACCACTGCAGGACACAAGACACTTGAAATGTTATCAGTCTTGCTTTCCCTTCAGAAAATTTATAAAGAATATTTATGATTCTAAGATCCAGGATGTCCATGAAATAAACAATGGTGCTGTCATGGCTTGAATGAAGTTATCAAAGGGAGTAGAACTTAGGGTTTGTTGTTGGCTTTTAAAGACCACCTTGAGGATACTCTTTGATGGTGTGTTATTAAAAATAAAAAAGAACACCTTACTCAGAGTGTTCTTTAATACATGAATAATGAGAAAGAGGGAGCTAGAGAGATGCCCCAGTGATTAAGAATGCTTACCCTATATTCAAGGACCAGAGTTGGAATCCCAACATTCATATGGAGTGGTCCACAAACATCGTTAACTCCAGCTCCAAGAAAGTCAATGCACTTCCTTCTGAAGTCCATGGGCACCTGAGCACACACACACACACACACACACAGAAAGACACAGTAACATGCAAATATAAAAAATAAATCATTGGGGCTGGAGTAATGGTTCAGTGGTTCACTGGCTGCTCTTGCGGAGGACCTGGGTTCAGTTCCTAGCACCCACCCACATGGCAGCTAACATCTGTCCATAATTCCAATTCCAGAGGATCTGAAGCCTTCCTCACAGGCACTGGACAACATGGGTACAATTACATGTATGCATCCAATGCACTGTCCATATAATATAAAAATAGTAAATAAAATATTTTTAGAGTTAAGAAAAGAATTAAGATAAATGAGAAAGATGAAGTCATAATGTTGGGTTGAAGAAAGGAGACAAGGTGGAATTGAGAGAAAGGAAGGGCAGAAGGATTTTGAGGAAGAACTGTTTTCCAACTGCATGCAAGAAAAATTCAAAGGAAATAGCTACGTTTATCCAAGTCATGCTCACAAGTCTTTAAGGTACTGGCGTTCATCCCAGCTTATTAAACATTAATTTTAAAAGCCCGTCAATGCTTCGCCTAGTCTGACCTGTCATTTCAGAATTTTAAAACAAGGGAAAAAATAGCCACACAAAGTACATTAATATCTTTTGATATGTCAGAAATGATCCGAGGACTTAAGCACTTAAACCACCATGGCCCCCTTTTAAAGTCCTCAGTGAAGTCTTTATCCTTTCCCGCTTGTTGCTGCATGTACCCTTACGCTTTTATGAATAGATTGCTATTTAAGACCACCCTAATGGCAAGCCAGCAGTTAAGAAAAAAGTACCAATAACAACAAGTTTCTGACATGTTTTTCCCTAGGCTTGCTGACAATCCTCAGGAAATGAAGCATGTGGTTTTGATGAAGAAATTCTTTAAACTTTAATGTAGCATTGATCTATATTAGGATTCCTAAAGGTTCATGTACAATACACAAAGAGGGAGAAAAATGCTGAAAAAAGGAAAAACATTTTGAAAGTTTATCTAAGCATCCAATAAAGTCTAAATTAGAAATAGTACTACAGGGCTGGAGAGATGGCCTAGCGGTTAAGAGCGCCGACCGCTCTTACAGAGGACCCAGGTTCGATCCCCAGCACCCACATGGCGGCTGAGAACCGTCTGAAACTCCAATTCCAGGAGAACTCCAGCTCCAGGGGAATCCGAGACCCTCTTCTGACCTCCGAGGTATTGCACGACACGGGTGCACAGACTTGCATGCAGACAGTACATTGATACACATACAGAAATAAATAAAAATTAAAAAAAAAAAAAAAGAAATAGTACTACATCGAACAAAAACAAAATACAATTGATTATCTTTTGGTCCCCATCAAATATTTTCTATAGCACTAAAGAGTGAATCACTAACATAGAATGCCCTATCCCCCATACCTCAACAGTGATGAAGGAGGAGAGAGCTGATAGAATCCTTGTGGGATTTGGCCTAGTGTCTAAGGAGACACACATCTCCAGGTTACAGGCACCACTGCTCTTGTCAGACTCATGAATACAGCACACTTGTGTCTCAGGACACCTTTCTAATGTAACGTGACATGGGCCCTATACATCCTTCCTCACCCTCTTTCACTGGTTTTCCTTGACTTGTGAAGCCACTTGCCATCCATCTTCAAGGCCCTATTATCTTTGTCACAGACTCTTGGCCTCCCAACCTATCAGCTGCCATATTTCTGTTATAACACAAATCTCATTATAAACTAGTGATGAGTTCATTTCCTACAAGTCACAACACCTCTGTCTATTATTAAGATAACCTCAAGCACCCTGCGTTCTCAAGATCATCTTCCAATGTGTTGCTGTATGCTTCTACAGCATATTCAGTCAAAATTCACTTTCAGTTTCCTCAACCATGTTTATAGTCTTTCTTCCTTATTGCTTAACATTATTTTACTGTCTATCACTGTGCTTGTTTATATCTGTTGCTGTGATAAAATACCCAGTAAAAAGCAACTTCAGGAAAAAATAAATGTTTTCACTTCAGCTTGAAACCATTTCAACTTACAACTTCAGGTTATAGTCCATCATTTTGAGGTCAACGCAAGAACTTCAAACGGCTAAGCTCATCACATCTACCTTCAACATCAGAGAGGAATAAGTACATATGTGTGCACCTGCCTGCTCAGGCTCAGCACAATGTCCCACTGTTACGCAGTTCAGGACCCTGCGCCTAAGTGAGTGCTGCCACCTAAGCTGGGGTGGGTCTTCCCATATTGATTAACTTAAGGCAACACCTCACAGGCAAGTCTACAGACCAACACAGTGAAGATAAACCTTCATTGAGACTCTCTTCCCAGGAGGTTCTAGAATGTGTCAAGGTGATAATTAAAGTTAACCATTATAGGGGGGTTGAGAGATGGCTCAGCAGTTAAGAGCACTGGCTACTCTTGCACAGAAGCTGGATTCTCAGCACCCACACAGCAACTAACAACCATTCTTAACTCCAGATCTAGGGGATTTGAGTGCTTCTGGCATCTGTGGATGCTCCCCACATGAGTGTACTTCATAAAAGCATGCAAAACACTCATACAAATGAAAATAAAAATAAAGTTTTTAAAAGCTAACCATTATCATCTTAGTTACTCTCCCTCAGAAAATGAACAAAGATCCCCAAAACAGGATAATATCTTATTCTTTTATGAATTTTTAAAGAACATCATTTGAATTGAGAAGTTAATGTGCATTTAATCAGTGTTGGAGATGGTCAATGTTTTGTTTAATCATTTTATTATGGAAAATATGCTGTGATTGGTATGTAATATCTACCTATAAAATATAACCAAAAGTCTCAAGTTTTCCAAGAGAACAGTAGATCAGATTTCAAAGCACGCAGCACACACACACAGGCTTGATGGAGTACGATAAAGAGAAGGCATAATACAGACTTCGGAAGGTACTGTAAAGATGAACTAATAGTCTTCCCAGAGGATGAAGGCAAAAACATGTGCACCAGGGAAGGATAAAGAAATGCTGCATTCATTATGGATTTTCAGACAGACAGACAAACAGACACCAGACGGGGCTCTGTCTTTTTTTAAAAATCCTCTTTGCTTACAGCCTCCGCATATTTGGGTTTGTCCCTTCACATTTGCTGAAGAATAAAAGGAAACTGCTTTTGCTGAGTAAAACAAGAAAAAAAGCAATTTCTGAGTAAAATGTAAATGATAACCCTAAAATTAGAGAAATTAGAAATTCTCAGCTTGGGTTGGATGCTTTTTGTTCTGCAGAGGCAGAACATCCTCAGACCTGTGCTGAGTTAGCCTCTCCTGATCTGGAATAACTTAAGTTTGTCAGATTTCCAACTCATCTGAACTCCAAGATTTAAGCCCTTGATAATTTCAGTCCTAATAAGACCCAGGTGTTCCCATAATATGATATCAGGGAGCTTCTGTCATACTCTGCTCTCTGAAAAGCATTTCTTCAAATGGTTCTTGTTATGGTCACCTCTGGTACACCGTGGTAGCATCATATTTAAAATTTCAGAGACCTTATTGTCATCTCAGCAGTATCTGGCTGTCAGCAAGAAGGTGGCATAATGGGCCATAATCGTTTTGCACACTGTAAGGACAGGCCTGGCAGAAAACGTTTAATTCTAGGTGATGGCTCCTGCAGAGTCAGTAAAGGGCATGTCCGAACAAGGGCCTGCAGGAAAAAAAAAATAATAATAAAGGCACAGTGACGACACACATTCACCTCAAAAGGCAAGCTCAGCAGATTTGCTACAGCTAATAGAATCATTCCTGCTGCATGTCAAGCTAAGAAAAATACCAAAGGATAGGATCATTGAAGTGAAAGAACAAGAAGATAGCCACAGCAACAGAAATAGATAAATCAGAACACCTAAAACATGGCTCCATCTCTTCACCAGCTGAAAGCTATTAAATCAGCCATGTTACCTAGTCTATTCAATAAAAAATGTTCCCCAAAAGCTTGCGAAAAATCTTCACATTTTAGTTCATTATAAATATCACAATTTGTAACCAAATGGTTCATTGTAGGAACATCAGCCCCAAGCCCATTTCTAACAATGCTGATGATATTAATGGATGCTGCATCCAAGCTATACAGCTTTTATCTTATTTAATGCTTACTTTTCTTTTTCTGTCTTATGTATGAAATGCAAACTCCTGAGAATAAAGAAAAGGATAATGCATGAAAAGCTTCCTGTGGCTTTTAAGAGGGAATTAATTCTATGTATTATTTCTAAAAGCTTCTGTTACCACGGGAAGACTAAGAGTCAAATGAGTTTAGTAGAAAACCAGGAGGTGGCCACGGAAGAATTCTCAGGTCTTCAGATCTCTGTGGATTAGTCTCTTCTTGCCAGCACTCCCCACAGTTGCATTCTGTACTAAAGGGCAGTTCTTCTTGTGTACTGACCACAAGAAGCATGGATGCTTAAAAGCTTTGGACATGAAATGCCTAGCTAAAAAATATAAATGTTTAATATAAAGAGGTAGGCAAACAAAATAAGTAAACCAAGACAGATTCACAAAAATATACACAATGTCCCCCATAGGAATGCAAAGTAGCTATTTAAGGCTTAGAGTATCATTTAACCACCAGAATAATAACAACACAAACAAAGGGAAAAAAGGCAACACCTGACCTTTTACACAGCTCACAGTTATTCTGAGCCAGGCTGTGGTTGTTTAATTCATAATAATGAGAAGACGTTTTGAAGGTGGCATGTGGTTTTCCAAGCCTAGCCTTCACCACTCTGAATTTGAAAACAATTTACACCCCCTGCCCAGTCCTTCATTAGGCAAGGTTTTGAATTTGCTCATTATTTTAAGTAAAATCAAATCTAAATAATAGAAGATGCTTGCAAATTAGTGTAAAAGCAGGTGCTCTTTGGAAATGAATTTGCTTGAGGTA
Source organism: Rhizomys pruinosus (assembly GCA_009823505.1). Classification (NCBI taxonomy): domain Eukaryota; kingdom Metazoa; phylum Chordata; class Mammalia; order Rodentia; family Spalacidae; genus Rhizomys; species Rhizomys pruinosus. Next base: position 378,787 of record VZQC01001608.1, on the reverse strand, counting down.
GGAGGGACTCACATGATCTCACCATGAAGGAGTTTAATTAATCATGATTGGATGAGAAAGGAAATACTCAGGTTACAGGCCTGAGCTGAAGAACTTACTCTGTCTCAGCTATCACGGAATATCTGAGATACCGATCCCGAGTGATCACCAGCTCCTGTGATGCTATGTGATGGTGCTTACCTCAATTTATCTCACTCTTAATTTAACTGTTAATAAAAACTGAGCATGGAGGAACATCACTCAGAAAGTTCTGAATAGTGCCTCTGGGATACACGTTTTATCCTTCCCACTCTTTCTATTCTTGTTACATCAATATGCAGAAGCCATTTCAACCGAATATTACTAGACACAATAAAACTGTGTTCGAAAGGTTGAATTTGGGATTAAATAAAAAGTTGCAGATTCCAGTGCCACCTATTGTGACCACAGCAACAGGCCACTGAGCATCTGTGAGGTCTGAACCCAAGTCACTTATCAATGTAGATAATAAAGAAAAGCCATGAAGGAGAAAGGATTACTCTTTGTTTTAGAAAAGAAGTGCATTTGCATGCAGCAAAAGAAATGTTCCCCAATATCCATTTGAGGGCAGCTGAAAAAGTGGGAATCTTGACTACGTGGATTATGCCAGCTCTCAGAAAAAGACCTTGAGAATGACAAAATCCCTTGCTTCATCTCAGACCCAGGTAAGCCTTGTTCATGCTATAAGACCTTACACCAAGTTAGAGGTGCACTACTGTAATGCGTAAACTATGGAACTATGTGTCTACTTTCCATCTGATGTGTAACCTGGGTTTAACTTGCCTCCACATGGCATCGCTTCTTCTGGCAGCCTAAAACTACAAAAGCAATGATGATGAAACCATTACCTTTACAGAGCAACTTAAGGGTGGAAAGGTTAAATTCTGACTATGGTTCAAGGGGTCGCACTCTATCCTGACAGGGAAGTCAGGGACACGGGAGCTTGAAACAACTGGTCACAGCGGCTTCCACAGTCAGGAAGGAAAGAGAGATGAGTGCTGGAACTCGGTCATCTTTCTCCCTTCTATGGAATCCAGGATCCCAGCCCAGGGAATAATGCCACTTGTCTCAGGTAACCTCACCTGTAAAACAACTCACAACATGCCCAGAGGCTTGACTCTACTGCCTCTAAACTCTTTTCAAGATGGAAATATTAACTGTCACACATAATCAAAGTTTCCAGTTTTATGCTTATTTTCTACAAAGGTGTACAATCATTTTACAAATATATGCATTTAAAATATGAGTAACAGAGGATGGAGAGATGGCTCCGAGGTTAAGAGAACCCCTGTTTTGCAGAAGACTAGACTTTGGCTCTCTATACCCACATGGTCTCTAACAACCATCTGTAACTGGAGTTGATGAGGATCTGATCCCCACTTCCAGGACCCTGGGGCTCTGAACATACATGGTGCATTTACATTCAGGAAAAACACTCACATATAAAAAATACAAATAACCAATAAAATCTTTTAAAAATAAAATATAAATAAAAGAGACGCTTGTCTTGGAAATGTGCTTGGTTGTCAATACACAACCAACACTTTCTGTGGTTTCTCACCATCGCTGGAGCAAACTAGGCCCAGGGTTTGGCTTACTGGATACAAGCCACAAAGAAAGATATTTAATCTCTCTCAGCCTCTCCTTTATCTGTAAAATGAGTCAAAGGATAGTAACTATTGTATATTCATTGTGAGAATTCAACTCTTAGAATGAGTGAGGGTAAGATGGTAACAATATGATACTGTAAAAAAAATAAAAATAGGGGCTGGAGCGATGGCCTAGTGGTTAAGAGCGCCGACCGCTCTTGCAGAGGACCCGGGTTCGATCCCCAGCACCCACATGGCGGCCGAGAACCGTCTGAAACTCCAATTCCAGGAGAACTCCAGTTCCAGGGGAGTCCGACGCCCTCTTCTGACCTCCGCGGCATTGCACGTCACGGGTGCACAGACTTGCATGCATACAATACATTCATACACGTACGGAAATAAATAAAAAGAAAAATTAAAAAAAATAAAAAAATTAAAAAAAAAAAAAAAATAAAAAAAAATAAAAATAAAAGTAAAAAAAAAGGAACCCAGTGTGGTTTCACATGCCTTTAATCCTAGCACTTGGGAGGCAGAGGCAGGCGGATCTTTGTGAGTTCAAGGCCAGCCTGGTCTACAGAATTCCAGGACAGCTGGGGCTACAGGGAGACCCTATCTCGAAAAAGACCAACATATATATATATATATATATATATATGATATTGTGGGAATAAGTTTGCAATGAAAAAACAAATAATTAGTTCACTTTTTAAATGTGATATAGACAAAGAATGTTATCATACAAAAAATAGTGATGGGTACCTATGTTGAAAATAATCTGTAATATGTGGTGATGACCCCCAATTTTTTCTCACTATAACTTACTTTTGTAAACTCTGCATTTTCCAGTAACCTCTAGACCACTGTGACTCTGAAATTACAGGAACATACTACAATGCTTACATTTGTACCAAAACATACTTCTAATTTGCTCTTAAGTTAATTGTATGTTTTATAGTCTGATAGTCATTTCCATGTGATGTCTTGACTACTACCTACATGTTCTCAGAATATCTCAATTCCTTCAAAAAAGCTAATGTTGTGATGTGAGGGAAGAGTAGATTTTCCTTAAGGCAGTGACTGTAGATAAAATGACTAGACTCCAGTGGATGAACTTGTACCAAAGGACATCTGGGTACCAATCCTTAACATATATGACAGAATGCATGAAATCCAATTGGAAGTTATGGGGATATGCAGATGGAGGAGGAGGGTCTAAATTTGATTAATATCTATTATAGAAATTGTACAAAACAGGCAATAAAAATATACATAAAAAGCTACTGTTGTTTACTTAACAGGTTTTCTCTCTGCCACAGTAATGACTTTTTCCTCTCTGAATAATATGTTTCTATTTTTGGCCCATTGGAATATGATGTATCATCTTTTACTTGTTGCTATGAGAACTTGTCTCATATACTCCTCTTTGTCCAATCAGTGTCTTCCCAAACTTAACCAAATACAAATAAAAATTTAGTTTAATAAGTTGGTTTTTAAATATTCCTTAAGGCTGTTAAACTTTGTTTTCATATTTTAAAGCATACAATTCAAAGCATAAAAAAAGAGACACAATCTAACTTGAGTTTTCTATGGTACTGATAATTCTCTCTCTCACACACACGCACAAACACATGATTTTTATTATTTTGATTTTACTTTGATAGTGATCAAATTATTTCCTCCTTTTATTTATTGTGTGCTATTTTTTCTGAAATAATAAAATGAGTTTTCTATCAAGTTATTACATATTCTTATTGAAAAGTCTAGCCAGGTGTGGCACACGCCTTTAATCCTAGCATTCGGGGAGAAGGCAGAGGCAGGCGGATCTTGCTGAATTCAAGGCTAGCCTGGTCTACAGAGTGAGTTCCAGGACAGCTGGGGCTACAAGGAGACCCTGTCTCAAAAAGACCAAAAAATAAATAAATAAATAAATAAATAAAATAAAAGCTAAAGACAGTTTGATTGTCACATCCTAACCTATTTTACTGTCTTAACTGTTCTGGTTAATGATTTTGTTTAAGGATTCAAAACACAATAAACATAGGCACATGTTACCTTCTGAGGTGGATGCATTTTGAGAAATGTGTTCTAAGAAATATATCATTGGGTGATTTTGTCATAGAACCTACTTACACAAACCTAGACTATTGCATGCTCTATACTAAGGCTGTAAGGTATGCAGCGCTGTATATGTCCAAATTGTAAAGTCCATCCTTTCAGAATTCATCAAGATGTTGTGTAGTACATGACTATATTTAGATCGCCCTCTAAAAAGAATAAGGCCGGAAGCCAGGCGTGGTGGCGCACGCCTTTAATCCTAGCACTAGGGAGGCAGAGGCAGGCGGATCTTTGTGAGTTCAAGGCCAGCCTGGTCTACAGAGTGAGTTCCAGGACAGCTGGGACTACAGGGAGACCCTGTCTCGAAAAGACCAAAAAATAAATAAATAAATAAATAAATAAATAAATAAATAAATAATAAGGTCAGTGTGTGGCTCTCTCCTTTAATCCTAGCACTTGGGAGGCAGAGGTAGGTGGATCTCTGTGAGTTCAAGGACAGCCTGGTCTTCAGAGGGAGTTCAAGGACAGCGTTTGGTTAGGGGACCTTTCTTCAAAAAAAAAAAAAAAAAAAAACAGTGCTTGTTTCATACCTGCTTTTCAATGCCTTAGTTCTAAGGCATATTCATCACAAAAAAGACCCCATCAAACAATGTTCATCCTTAAGAAATCTCAGGGGAAAAAAAAAAGTTGTGGGCTTTTGATCCCAGTAGGCAGTGGCAGCATCCCTGAGAGACTGAGGTCAGCCCAGCCTGCATCCAGGGCAGGCTGTGACTAGCAAGACCCTGTCAGAATTTTTCTTTTCTTTATTATGAATGGAAGTGTCTCCTTGTATTCATTCTGCAATTGCTTGTTATTGGCATAAAGAAAGACTACCAAATTTTCTAGGTTAATTTTGTGTCCCACCACTTGACTATAAAATATCTAGGAACAAGCCTGACCAAAGACATTAAAAAATCTCTACAATGAAAATTTTAAATCCCTGAAGAAGGAGATTGAAGAAGAAAGCAAAAGATGGAAGGACTTCCCATGCTCAATGATTGGAAAAATTAATATAGTAAAAATGACCATCTTGCCCAAAGTAATATATAGAATCAACACAATCCCCAATTAAAATCCCCATAAGCTTCTTTACAGACCTAGAAAAAAAATTCCTAAAGTTCATATGGAAAAACAAAAGACCCCAGATAGCAAAAGCAACTCTGAGCACAAAGAGCAATGCAGAGGGGATTACTATACCAGACTTCAAACAATATTGCAGGGCTAAAGTCATAAAAAAAAAAATAAAAAAAAAAATAAAACAGCCTGGTTTTGGCACAGAAACAGACCCATAGATCAATGGAACAAAATTGAAGATCCAAACTTGAGCATATGCAATTTCAACCACCTCATATTTGATGAAGGGGCCAAGAAAACTCAACAGAGGAAAGACAGCACCTTCAGCAAATGGTGGTAGCAAAACTGGATCACCACTTGTGGAAGAATAAAACTAAACCCCTACCTTTCACCCTGCACAAAAACCAACACCAAATGGATCAAAGACCTCAATGTGAAACCTGAAACACTGAAAATGGTAGAAGAAAACTTTGGCAGTAACCTACAAGATATAGGAGAAGGAAAAGACTTTCTAAGTCAGACAGCAACTGTGCAAAAAATAAGGTCAAGAATTGACATGTGGGACCTCATTAAACTAAAATTCTTCTGCACAGCAAAAGAAACAATCAAAGAAGTGAAGAGAAAACCCACAGAGTGGGAGGAAACCTTCATCAGTGATACATCTGACACAAGATTAACATCCAGATTATATAAACTACTCAAAAATCAAAAGAGCAAGAGAACAAATGACCCAATGAAAAGATGGAGTGAAGAGCTGAACAGAGACATCACAAATGAAGAAGTAAAGATGGTTGAGAAAAATCTTAAAAAGTGTTCAATATTGCTAATAATTAAGGAAATGTAAATTAAAACCACTTTAAGATTTCATCTTACTGTGGTAAGACTGGCTATGATCAAGAAAACAAAGGATACCAAATGCTGGAGAGGTTGTGGGGAAAGGGGAACCCTCCTCCACTGCTGATGCGAATGCAAATTTATACAACCACTATGGAAAGCAGTGTGGAAAACTCTTAAAAGATTCAAAATGAGGGGCTGGAGAGATGGCCTAGCGGTTAAGCGCACCAACTGCTCTTACAGAGGACCTGGGTTCGATCCCCAGCACCCACATGGCGGCCGAGAACCATCTGAAACTCCAACTCCAGGAGAACTCTAGTTCCAGGGGAATCTGACACCCTCTTCTGACCTCCGTGGCACTGCACGACATGGGTGCACACACCTGCATGCAGACAGTACATTTATACACATACCGAAATAAATAAAAAAATTTTAGATTCAAAACGAGTCTACCACCTGACCCAGTCATACCACTCCTGGGTAAATACAAGACTCATCCTATAGCAGAGATACATTCATACCTGTTTATTGCAGCTCTCTTCACAATATCGAAGAGCTGGAAGCAACCCAAGTATCCCTCAACCAAGGAGTGATTAAAGAAAACGTGGTACCTCTACACAATGGAATTCTATGATCTAATGTACAACATTAGATCATATGTCAGATAGATCACAGAAAATGAGTAACATGTTTTGGATTTTGGTCTTGGGGGGGTTGTTTGCTTGCTTGCTTGGAGTTTACTTTTGGTTTCGTTTTGCTTCGTGGAGCTTATTTGTCTTTTTGTCTTTGATTTTGATTTTGATTGGCTTTATCTTTTTAAATATACATTTTATTGAAAAAAAAGAAGGCCACAAGGAATTTTTAGAGAACAAGAGGCTGCACAGCAGATGTCCATGGAAAGGACTCCTAAATTAAACCTCAACTACCCAGGGGTTGGGGATCATTGCGGAAGACGGGGCAGAAAAATTGTAAGAGGCAGTGTTGGTGACATGTCAACTCAATCAGATAAAAACCCAGCATAGAACTGGGGAAATGGACAGGAGGCTCCAACCCTAGCTGAACTATTGGCAGCTGATTACTGTTGGATGAGGAAGAGTAGATCTTTAAGGGACTGACTCTAGATAGGCTGACTAGACTCCGGTGGATGAACTTGCATGGAGGGACATCTGGGTACAAGTGCTTGCCTGGATAGGACTTAGCATATATGACAGAATGCACGAGGATTCAATTGGGAGGGCATAGGGGGAATGGATGGAAGAGGCAGGTATCGAAATTTGATTAAGATCTATTATATGGGGGCTGGAGAGATGGCCTAGTGGTTAAGAGCGCCGACCGCTCTGGCAGAGGACCCGGGTTCGATCCCCAGCACCCACATGGTGGCCGAGAACCGTCTGAAACTCCAATTCTAGGAGAACTCCAGTTCCAGGGGAATCCGAGACCCTCTTCTGACCTCCGCGGCATTGCATGACACGGGTGCACAAACTTGCATGCAGACAGTACATTCATATACATACAGAAATAAATAAAATTAATAATAAAAAAATTAAAAAAAAGATCTGTTATATGAAATGCACAAAACTCAATAAAAAATTTTATGCGTAAAAAAAAGAAATCTCAATATCTTTTAAAATCACTTCCAAAAATTCAGTTTCCAAAAGGGAACGGGCTCTTTGATTAAGCTCAATTAGAGAAAATTGTTCATCATATCTTGCTAGAGAAAAATTCAGCATATTGAAAATTATCTGAGCAAAACTTACTAAACAAACGATTTCATAACCAATTTTAACTTAATTATTCAAGAAACTATCATAACATAACACCCTCATCAAATTAATGGCAGGGATAGACAATCTGAGGATGAGTCATTTAACTTGTCCTTAGCAAATGGCAACAGAATCTATTTTTACTTTATCTATTCAATTTCCCCCTAAACAATGTAAAATTCTTGTACAAGCACAAAGCCATCTGCACTTAATTAATCACACAATCCACCCAAACATTATCAGATTCCGAGAGAATGAAAAAGTATATATATAGTTAAATAGAGACTTAATGTAATACATTTAAATCAGAGCATATCCAGATTATCTAGAAAAGGAAGCACTGCCCTGCCCAACTGATTAAATCTGTAATTTTAGGCCAGCAGCACATAGGCAGTTATAGGTTCTCCAACCCAATGTCAATTCCCTTGGTACTGATTTCCATCCCCAGAAGACATGACTTAATTGGAAGTTCTCAGCTCACCCTATATGAAGTTTTTGGAAAACATTCATTCTGAGGTACAGTATGTCCTTAAGAACAGGAGACATGTCACTCTCAGAGCACATTCATCAGTGTTTTGTATTCTCTGCGCCACAGTTGAGCCACCCCTGTCTTATTCTATGACAAGGATGACGTACTCTGAAAGCTTATCTTCTCTTTCCAGTCAGGATATGAAAATCCAAAATGGTCAAGAACAGATACAATTAGAGTGACTCAATCAGATTATGCTTTAAAACCGCAGGTGAAAGAAAAGGAGAACGTTGGAAACCTCAGTACTAAGATAAGTTTTATCATCTTCCCTGCTGTTTTGTCTTCTTCCCTTCCAGTCCAGGCTTTCTCATGTTTCTTTTTCCATCATATTCCTTAAGGCTTGATTGCTTGAGGTCATTAAATTGCAAATATTAATAAGAAAACACTGCCCTCAGAACCTCTGCTCTGGATTCTAAAGCAGAGTTTTCCAGTAAGAATGAACTAGAGAGATTGGATCGGCAATTAAGAGCATTGGCTGCTCTTGCAGAGGACCTGGATTCAGTTCCCAGCATCTACATGGTAGTTAGCAAGGGTCTCTAAGTCTAGTTCCATGGGACCCAATGCCTTCTTCTGGCCTTCATGAGCATTGCCCAACTCAGGTGCACTTACATACATGTAGGCAATATACACACAAAAAACATAAATATCTTTTTTAAAGAATGAGCATGTTTGAAACAAAGGACTTAACAGCTGCCTTCTTAATTTTTTTTACCCATAAACTCCTGCTTTTCTGGTACTATGGCAAAATAAGGATTGTTTTGTTTATGTGCACCCAGCTACATATACATAGAATTTATTATGATGATTGGAATTGGTAACTTCCCTTCAAAGGGAAAGGATCCCCTTCCTTCTTGCAGGAAAGAACCAAATAGCATTAGGAAGTGAAAATCAGTCAATAGTCCCATGTCATAGAGGAAAATCCTCATTCTGTTTGACCCTGAAACTTTCCATTGGATTTATTTAACAAATGAAATTATAGAAGCTATGAAACAACAAAGAAGTTCCCTATTTAACTCAACAGAAATTCTAAACTTCATTGGTTCTAAACTTCATTGGAATTAAATTATATGAGATGAAAATGTAAGTCAAATAAATAGGAGGATATCATACTGACACAGGCACACCCCACACCCCACACCATACACCACACACCACATACACATAACACACACACACACACACACACACACACATATGTGCATATATTTCCATATTCTAAGTAAAGTTGAAAGGGAGGGGAGAGGGGCCTGGGACAGACATGTTATTTCAAAAATGATCAGTTAAAAGAGCTTAAGATGACACAAAAGAGAAAATATACTAGAAAGCAACTAGAAGCAAGTAGGAAGTGACTGAGAAGGCCAAACAGGTCCAGATCCTGAACAGGGAAGGAAGTGGCCTTGTTCCAAAGAGGAGTCTGGAACCAGTAAAGCTGAGTGATGGAAAAGAATGTTGTAGGAGATGACTACAGATGGGAGAAAGCCAGACCATGTAGGATTCCCAGGCTTCTGCCTTTAACTAGGGTTGAGATGGAAAGCCACTAGAGGCTTTGGAGCGGAGGAGTAATTTGAATTATGTTTAAAAGAAGAATTCTGGCTATGAGATTATAAATAGACTGCTGTAGGGACCAGGGTTGGAAGCACAGAGACCAATTAAATGTATTTAGCCACCCTTTGCCAGGCAGAAACAGAACAAAGCAATAGCATGCATGCCCTCATCCAAGAAAACAAAACATATCAACTGCAAAAGCCCTGTAACAAAAATTCACAACATTCTAAATAATGCAAATATCTGATCAACTAATTTTCCCAGACTGTGAACACTAATCTCAGAACAGAAATGCCAGCAGGGATTGAAAAGCACTTTCCTCAACAAGTTATGTAAGCCCCTGCTCTTCCCTTGGCTTTCTCCTTCCTTCATACATTTTATTACAGCCACTTATTTAGAGACTTTTATACAAGAGACTGGTGAAAACAAAAAGTTGAATCTCAAATGTTCAATCCATAATGCAACCTCTTTTAATCACATAATTAAACTAAAATGTAAAAAGAATACTTTTTAAAACATCAGTTTAGCACAGTTCGTAAAGAAATTTGCCTGGTGTGGTGGTGCATGCCTTTAATCCCAGAACTAGGGAGGCAGAAGCAGATGGGTTTCTGCTAGATGGAAGTCAGCCTGGCCTACATAGTGAGTTCCAAGCCAGCTCTGGCTACAGCAAGACTCTGTTTCAAAAAAGACAAAATGTAAAATATTAATAATAATAATAATAATAATAATAATAATTTCTATTTCAGTGCACGGTAAATCAAAGCTTTGGAAATTGATGTCACTGACCTCTTAACACCCTATCATAATACATCACAGTGACAAACTCTAATGCTGAGATGGGCTGTCCAAGGGTCCTCACCACAAAAATATTTAGCAAGCATTTAGATCCAAGTACATAATTCCAGTTCCTTTTTACTGCTGTCACAGCTGTCATAGCCTTGCATTAGAACAGGTTTTCTTTTTCCTGCCTGTACATTCTTTCAAATACTTATTGCATAGCACCAAATATTTAACAATAATCTACATGGTGAATAGTTTACTTGGATGCGCCAATCTGAATCCTATTGGGTTGCACTTCCTATTTCCAGTAATGTAATGCAGGACTAGAGTGAAATGCTCACTCTTGATGAGATTCTTCATATTTAACTGGAAACAAAATATCTTTTAATAACAAAACTAGGGAAAATCTTTAATAATGTTTCCTTCCCCCAGGTGATGTTAAGGAACAATTCACTGATGACTTTTCCTCTACTAATTCTTTTTTTTATGTGCACAAGTGCATTGCTTTCCTGCACCTATTAAGTGCACTCATGTAATGCAGGATCAAAGCTGGAAAAGGGTTCCAGATGCCCAGAAACGTTGCTACAGACAGTAGTTTGCTGCCAAGTGGGAGTTGGGAATTGAACCTGGGTCTTTTGCAAAAGCAACTAGTGCTCTTAACCACTGAGCCATCTCTCCAGCACCAAATAATTATTTATAATGAAATCCTTCCTTAAATTCCCTAATGAAAATTCCTCTTGAAAACAAGTATACATTTTTTAAACCAGACACAATCAGTGTTGTATTCCACTACCTGGATATAGAGATGCAATCATGTTTAAGTCATTTTGAAATCTCATTTAGATATTCACATAAACCTATGCATTTTCTGCTCCCCACCTCTAAGACAAGTAAAATAAGCCTCATTCTAAAACATTGCTTAATTTTGGAAAGAATTATAATATAAACCTAATTTTAAAGAAGCAACATAATTAAAGAGAAAAGTCTCAACTTACATTTTTTAAAGGTCAGTGTCAAAACCTGACAGAAGAAAATGTGTTTCAAATTGCACTTTTAAATTTAAATTCCTCTTTAAAGCATTTCACTGCAGGAGAGAAATACTTCAGGGATTTTAGAGCTTAAAGCGTATTTTAAGGCAAAATAAAATATGTCACTATTAACATTATATAAAAACTCCTGAGACCTTGACATCATGCAAATTTCTTCAAATGTGTACAATATTTCTTAAAGTACATATGAAGCCCATTTGACAAAACTTCACTGGGCACTTCCTTCTGAGTTGCCATTTTAGAAGGTCAAAATAATATTTTTTTAAATAAAATATTTTATTGGTGTTTTGTGTGAATCGTACACCATTTCTCAGTCCAATTTAGAAACACTCCTTTTTCCACGCCCCCCACCCACCCCAGTTCATGCATTCTGCCATACACGTCTTGTGTATATGCGACGTACATATAGGCATACTTTGGCGCAATACAAGTGGGAGGGAACAACAACAGCAAAATGATATTTTTAAGAGCATTAAAAAAAACAATTCATCTACAAAATACTGAAAATTAAGGGCTGGAGAGATGGCCTAGCGGTTAAGAGCGCCAACCGCTCTTACAGAGGATCCGGGTTCGATCCCCAGCACCCACATGGCGGCCGAGAACCGTCTGAAACTCCAATTCCAGGAGATCTCCAGTTCCAGGGGAATCCGACACCCTCTTCTGACCTCCGCGGCATTGCACGACGGGTGCACAGACTTGCATGCAGACAGTACATTCATACACATACAGAAATAAATAAAAATTAAAATTAAAAAAAAAGAAAATTAATCAGTAATCAAGAATTTCATTAGAAGAGTAAGGTTGTGTAAGTTATCCATCCATTTATTGATTTATTTAATTAATTCATTTGTTTTGCTTCAAATACCTTTTCTCAAAGTTCCAGTTTTAGTAAGATACTGAATTAGAATATTTCCCTTTTATTTTCTCATATTTTAACATGCTTATAAATATTTAAATTTACTTAAAGAACATAGACACTGACATGTAGATTGAGATTTAGTTTCTTTTTAATTAAAGTAGCATTATTTACTTTGTGTTCACTAATCCTTCTCAAACATTTGTCCTACGAAGCCATCTACATCAGAAATAGAATCTTACACTATTTTTATATTCTCATCACATCAAACATAATACAGGAAGGCAGATGCTCAATTCATGAGTCTTAATTAACACATGTGCTTTAATAAAAATTATAGGAAATTGACTCATTCATTTTATACCCTTACATAATTCAATTTAAGAAGCTAAATAATTTTCCCAAAATTTAAGGAATATATTCAATTAGTAAATTATATAAGGTTTATACCTATATTTTAAGTCTTAGTTATCTTCCACAGGGGAAAGAAGCTGCCTGCCTTCTCCTGTCTTTGTGTGGGTATAGTGGGGTAGGCAAATGAGTAGGTGTGTGCGTGCGTACATGCACTGGCGATCAAACTATCTTAGTACATGCAGATCCTACACTTTAGGCTGAGCTGCCCTGCAGACATGTATTTTTTGTTCAGTTGTGCTTCGTTGATCTTTTTGAGACATGGTCTGTCTGTAGCCCCAGCTGGCCTGGAACTTGCTATATAGACCAGGATGACCATTAACTCCCTGAGATAGAGGTCCACCTGTGTCTGCCTCCCAAATGCTGGGATCAAAGGCATGCACCACCTAGGCCGGCCTTGTCCCCATGTTTTAAGAACACCTACTAAGGAGGAGAGCAATGAACAATGACTGTAAATGATAGAGATTGCTAATTCAAAATGACTTACTCATGTAGAAAGAAAATTGAATACTGAATGGTCTAGGACAAGTTAAAAAAAATCACAGAATTAAAAATAGACTCATAGCCACATTTAATATAGTCTTTCTTTAATGTTTACTAAATCTTTGCAATTTCAGTACAATATAATTTGATGGTATTTAGATCCCCTCACCTATCCACTCCTCCCCTTACTGCCTCCTTCCCAAGTAGATATAATAAGGCCTATAGGATCCAAATTATGTCCCTAAATGTCCTTTGGTGTTCATCCATCCCCTGAAGCCTGGTTAACCTCTTAGAGTTTAACCATGAAAGAGACTGTCTCCTGCTCTCAGCATTCATCTGTTGACACAATTTCCTTAGGTGGAGTTGGAGTTTCTTTCCCAATATTTCCTGTCTATGCTTGGATTTTGGTCTGGTTTGAGCTTTCATGGGACCTGTGCATGTTGTCGCCATTGCTTGAGTTCATATGCAAACTGACCAGCTGCCTAGGAAACCCTGATTCCTTGTGGCCATCCACTCTCTCAGGCTCTTATAATCTTTCTGCCTCCTCTTCTACAATGATTCCTGACCCTTGGGAGGCAGAAGTTTGAAACAAGTATCTTATTCAGGGATAAGGCACTCTGCAGCTTCTTGTTCTCTATACATTGGCCAATTGTGAGTTTCTCTGTTAACCACCATGTGTTGTAAAAGGAAGTTTCTCTAGTGAGAGTTGAGATATGCATTAATCTATTGGTATACGGATAACTTACAAAGAGCCAGACCCTATTGCTGGAGACACTACACTTATGAGCTGTAGAACAAACAATAAGAAATCAAACTGGTACTGAATTCAAAAGCTTATCTTTCCTAGCTAGTCTTCATAGTGATGGAAAGTGCTATGCTTGCTACTGGGAGAAAAAAACATCAACAACCCTGTGAACTACAACACCTGGCCTGGCAAGATATGGTCCCTGGTGCAGTCTTGGCAGCAATATTATGGGCGTAAACAGCAACTTTCTAATTGGGGTGAAGGTCTGTTTCATAGGCTGGAGCCCATCCTTGAAGCTGATAGGTCTAGGAACCTGAAGCTAGACAGGTCACAGGGAATAGGGGAGAGAGTCTAACATTAGTTTTCTACTAAATCATTATAGAACTAAACCAACTGCATTTAATAATTTTGAAAAAAATCACTGAAGAATTATAAATTAAAGGAAATCACATCTAAATGAGTCTATAAATTCATCTAACAAATAGCATTTTACTGTGGATTTGATAAAAAATTAAAATCACAAAAATATGATGAAATTTCTTTAGTGTATATATTTAATATGGGTATATTTAATATATTTGTAAACACTACCTACATATACATGAATGTTACCAGTATGTAAATGTAGATAATAAGAAGTTACAATACTAAAACAACTTTGTTGGAACAAATAGGAAAATTAGTTTGTTGCTAGGATGAGAACTTCATGTTGACTTAAGACATTAACAAATTTAGGTATATTACTTTAAATAGTATTCCCAGTTCTTAGGAAATAACAGCCAATAGAAAAGTCAATCCTTCTTACATGAGTCAGCCTGCCTTGACTTCCTAGAGCTGAGTACAGCATCTTTCTATTCCACTGCCAAATGGAGTACTCTTCCTATTCAGCTACCAAAGGATAAATGTTTTGACATTTGGATTGTGTGGTGGTTTGAATGAGTGTCCCCCATAGGCTTTAAGTATTCAGACATTTGGGCTGGAGAGATGGCCTAGCAGTTAAGAGTGCCGACCGCTCTTACAGAGGACCTGGGTTCGATCCCCAGTACCCACATGGCGGCTGAGAACCGTCTGAAACTCCAATTCCAGGAGAACTCCAGTTCCAGGGGAATCCGACACCCTCTTCTGACCTCCACGGCATTGCACGACACGGGTGCGGCATTGCACGACACGGGTGCACAGACCTGCATGCAGACAGTGCACTCACACACATACAAAAATAAATAAAATTTAAAAAAAAAAAAAGTATTCAGACATTTGTCTCCAGTTGGTGGCACTGTTTTTGGAGGTCTTAGAAGGTGTGGCCGTGCTAGAGGAAGTATGTCACTGGGGGCAGGCTTAGTGAGTTTAACAAGCCTCATGGTCTTCCAGTCGCTCTCTTCCTGTGCTCTTTGTGAGATGTTACCCTCGGCTTGCCACTCCAGCCGCCATGCCTCCCGCCACAATGGACTCTAATTCCCTGGAACTGTTAATTGTAAGCTCAAATAAATTCTTCCTTTTATAAGTTCCTTGGTCATGGTGTTTTATCACAGCAACAGAAAAGTGACTAATACAGTTATTTGGTACCAGAGAGTGGGCTGTTGGCTGTGAAGAACCTGACCATGTGGATGTTTGGAGAAATGTGGAAGACTTTGGAACTTTGGGCTAGAAAAGCTGTTGACTACTGTAAGCAGAGCTTAAGGGGCCATTCTAGTAGAAGCCTGGAAGAAAGCATTGCTGCAAAAAATGTAGTTCCAGAGGAAAATAAAGACTTAGGCAGCAACTGGGATATTTTGATAAAGAGTCTGGCAGCAGTTTGCCCACAGCCCAAATGCTTGCCTGATGCTAAGTTGAAAAGCAATGGACTAATGTCTTTGGCGGAGGATATTTCAAGACAGCCTAATGTAGAAATGGTGGCGTGGCTTTTAATGGTGAATATTATACAGATCTACAGTGAAAAAGAGCAAATGGGGCAGAAGGAAATGCAGAATGTACAGTTTGGATCTGAAAAGTACACTAGGAAGATTAAAGGTGTGGCCAAGGCTTGTGAAGGAGAGGCTCCCTTTCATAAGGAGACTAAAGTGATTAAGGAGAGGCCTGGAGATTTACAAGTAAACAAAAGAATCAGTACCTTCAGGGCAAGACCACACCCAGCTAATCCTCCAACAAGTCCAGGGCAGAGAAAAGTTGCAAATGTGGTTGAAATAGGCCAGGGTCCATCCCAAAATTGCAGCCAAACTCGGCAGTTTCATTCACGTGGTGCTGGCTTTAGAGGCATGAAGTTTGCAAGAGTGAAGGGGTCATCAGTTCTTCCTCCACGGTTTCAGAGAGCTGCCAAGGTCAGGCAGAGTGCAGCAGGGGTGTCCCTGCATAAAGAAGGCCCTGATAGGCCATTGCATGAAGCTGTGAATGTGAAGCCTGGTTGGCAGCGGAGACCCCAAGAAGACATTCGAGATGCCAGACCTGTGAGATATTTGCCAAGGAGAGCTGCATACAGGGAGTGGTACCAGCCTAAGAAAGAGATGTATGTTGCAAGCAAAGCTGGAAGAGCTGAGCCATCTAAGCCCTTTGGAAGTCAAGTCCCAGAAGTTGCATGTGGAGCTACTGGACTTGGCGTTTGCCCTGCTGGTTTTCGGTCTTGTTTTGGTCCAGTATTTCCTCACTATGCCTCTATTCCTCCCTTTTGGAATGGGAATGTGTATTCGGTTCCACTGTACATTGGGAGTATGTAATTTGTCTTTTGATTTTACAGGAGCTTACAGTTTAGAGATTGGCCTGAGTCTCAGAAGAGACTTTGGACTGTGGACTTTTGAATGACATTGAAACTGGTAAAGACTATGGGGACTTTTAAGGTTGGACTAAATGCATTTTGCATTTTATATGGTCAGTAGCCTATGGGGGCCAGGGAGTGGAATGTGGTGGTTTGAATGAGTGTCCCCCATAGGATTTAAGTATTCAGACATTTGTCTCCAGTTGGTGGCACTGTTTTTGGAGGTCTTAGAAGGTGTGGCCATGCTAGAGGAAGTATGTCACTGGGACTGGGAGCAAGCTTAGTGAGTTTAACAAGCCTCGTAGTCTCCAGTCGCTCTCTGCTCCCTGTGCTCTTTGTGAGATGTGACCCTCGGCTTCCTGCTCCAGATCCAGCCGCCATGCATCCCACCACAATGGACTCTAATTCCCTGGAACCGTCAATGGTAACTCAAATAAACTCTTCCTTTTATAAGTTCCTTTGGTCATGGTATTTTATCACAGCAACAAAAAAGTGACTAATGCAGATTGTGACATACACATTACATATATATTTTATATAATATACATTTGTATATTTTACTTATAGACATATTATATCTATATATACTCTAATTTCTGCCTTTAGTTTAGCACAATGCTTTACCAAATAACATTTTTATCAGTGAACAAATAACATTTACTCTGAGGTATTTAGAGATTGACAGAATTCCTCAAAAAACATCCAGTGAGTAACATGCAAAAATTAATACTTTATTATTTACTAAATTCTTTTGCCTTCCCCTTCTAAAATTTCAGTCATAAATAAATATGAAACAAATGCTAAAATATGTTTTAAAAGCTCACAGATCTCTCTCTACTCAGAGATGAAATAAACAGATAAAATAATAGTTTGCAATATCTAATAGTCCAACTGCTTTCTCGTGTGGAAGAGTGGTTGAGTTTTGAAGATTACTAGTATTGCACACTATATTTATTTCCAGCAGTTATCCTATTGGCTCAACAAAATAGATTTGAAAAGTGTTCAGCAGGATGTAGCTAGAAACCAGACATTCTGATTCAGTTATTCATCTCCCTTGATGTGTTAACCACCAGAAGCCGAATATATCTTCATAATGCTGAGAATTATGTTTCCTCCATTTTCTAATTAAAGGCCTGATTATATTTATGACAGTTAGAGGATTTAATATGTGCATGTTTATGTAGTTGAAAAATTAAATTAATCAGCTCACCTACTAGTCACTAGAGCTTTTATAATAACAAGAAAAATGTAAGTAGCCCAGCTTATTGTCTGAAAATAAAGTAGATGAATTGAATGATGGAGGAAGGAAAGGAGACAGAATGAGAAAAGGATTTTTAAAGTACAGGAAGGGCATGCACCATGCTAGAACATGACTAAAGCTGGAACAGAAAGAAAGCAATGGTGTGTCCTACAATAAGGCTTTGTCTTACACTTTAAGTTTTTGAGAATAGTCTAAGAGAAACT
Organism: Rhizomys pruinosus; assembly: GCA_009823505.1. Classification (NCBI taxonomy): domain Eukaryota; kingdom Metazoa; phylum Chordata; class Mammalia; order Rodentia; family Spalacidae; genus Rhizomys; species Rhizomys pruinosus. The sequence continues at coordinate 360,807 of VZQC01001608.1, read as the reverse complement.
CATAAATATTAATTGTTTTATTACTCACTGTCAAATTTGGATTTCAAATTCATTCTACAAAGAGTAAATGAGTAAATGTTGTCACACAATGTAGTTAAGAATTAATATGCTAATTGGAGTACTCAAATAAGCCCAAGTGATTTTCTGAAAGTCAGAATATTACACTGCTTTCCATATAATTTTGCAATGTTACATTTCTAGGCATTTTTCAAAATCTGTATGGAGGGACTGAAACTGTAACTCTGTGGTAGAGAACTTACTTCACATGCATGAGGTTCTAAGTTTTATCTGAACCAAGAAAAGACAAAATGTATGAATAAAAATAAAACAGTAGTAAACGTACAACTATTAAAATGTGAAGGTTATAGAAGACAGTCTCCAAAGTACAGGACCTGGAACTCTACTCTTCATATACCACACTGACCAAAAAACATTGAGCCCTTACAATGACAAATTTAATTGATTTTTTTTTCAATTAAGGCAATCTAGTAAAAAGGTTCACTTCTCAGAAATGTCAAGGATTCAGAGGATGAGGAAATGCCTCAGTGTAAAGCACTTCCCTAGCAAACACAAAAACCAGAATTTGCATCCCCAGAACCCATAGAAGTTCTGGGTCACATGGTCTATAAAGGCAGAGCATGAGGTGGAAGCTGGGGCACCCTAAAACTAGATGCCCAGCTGGACTAGAATCCATGAGCTCTGGGATTGGTTACGCTGCCTTAATGAACAAAGTGGAGAGCAATCAAAGCTACAGGCCTCTTCAAATCCACTTGCACTCACAGACACACATGCACTCACACACATGTGAACACACGTGCTCATACACTACATTTACAAACACATGCAAAATTGAATATTGACTCAGAACAGATGCCTTGTTCCACATTCTTCCTAGAAAAAGGTACTTGTCTCTTTCTATGTAACTTGACTTCTTTAATCTCTGTCCACTGATCTGAAATCTTTAGAGACTGTGTCTAGAGCATCACAAAATTACACCAGGCTGTAATTTCACATCTGGACATACCTTTAACCAACCTTTCCATCCTCTTCCTAGAGAAATGTCACTGGTGCTTTCCAGGCACAGCTCAAGTGCTCTGAATCCTTCCTCCACCATCTTCCCCTTTCCAAATGCTCATAATCAAATCATATTATGACTATCATGGGCCCTAAATTATCTTCCCTTTGTGAGACCTTTTAGTCATTAAAAACATTATAAAATATAGTTGACGCCGGGCGCGGTGGTGCACGCCTTTAATCCTAGCACTTGGGAGGCAGTTTAAGCCCTGCCTGGTACATAACAAGTTCCAGGCCAGCTGGGCTAAAGAGAAACCCTATAAAAAAAAAAAAAAATGAAGAGGAAGGAAGGAAGGAAGGAAGGAAGGAAGGAAGGAAGGAAGGAAGGAAGGAAGGAAGGAAGGAAGGAAGGAAATCTAGTCTCCCAAAATATCAATTGACCAAGTATTTTTATCAAGTATTTATTGTAGTTATTTATTTTAAACGTGATAAGTTTTCTTTTTATTCTTTATTGCAATAGGTATAAAATCCTAAGATAAACTGAGAAGTTGCTTGCGGGGTGTTATAGAAACACGAATTCAGTTAGTTATCAAGCAGTTAATATTCCCCAGCTATAGTTTCAGTATAAAAACTTCCTGTAGTGAAGACTTGCACCACACCCAGTGGTGCTTTTGAGAGAGGATTGGGTCAGGAACAATGGCTGAATCCAATACTGAGTTCATAGTGAAGAGGCCCAAGAGCTTGTCTGGAAGTGCCTCTGAACAGCGTATCTTGTCTCTTTCCCCTTTCTCTCATGCTCTTTCTGCTTCATGGCTTCCCCAAGGTGAGCAGCCTTCCTCTGCTATGCCTTTCTACCATGTTGTCTCTATCTTACAATGGATGTAAATGCAATGGTGGCCAGGAGCCATGACCCCAAATCCCTGAAACCATAAGCCAAAATCTCTTAAATTGACTTTTCTCACATGTTTTCACAGCAATGAAAAGCTAACTAAAATTTACTCATATGTAAAATCCTTATTCCTAGATTCATTCCTTCCAATGATATATAATAAATGCCTATTATTCATAACAGACATCAAAAGCTACATTGTGCAGATGATTGCAGTTTAGCCTAGTGAAGCAGACATACACACAGTCTATGATTTTAGACTCTAATAATTATCTGGAGAGGTAAACCACTGTCATAGGAGACTCGTGAAATGGACTCCTACTCCTGATTTAGGTTTCAAGCAGGGCATGTTTTTAGTAATAAAATTTTCAAGTGACATCTTTAACTATAAAATCCATGAACAAGAACTAAAAATGTTGAATGCATCTCAATCTTAAATAGCCAGGAATCTTAACCACAACTAGTTCAGGTGCACACTGAAGAGAAAGGAAAACTTAGCAGGAGGTAAGGAGAATTTGCATCACAGGCAAGCCCCAACACAGAGGAGTGAGGTGCCATTGCCTAAAGAGGAAGGAAAAGTGCTGGGCCAAGCCAATGCACTCTGCTTGGGCCCTTGTGGGGAGTCAAAGTCAGAAAGCAGCATGAGAACAGAGGTCCCCTCTCCAGGTCCATGTAGAAATAATCCCTCACTGCAGCCTGTGTAGCAGCAGAAGCAAATGAATGAATGAATGAATGAATGAATGAATGAATGAATGAATATCCATGCTCCTCCCAAGAGCCATTATTTAGGATGAAAAGATACAGAGCAAGTGCGCATGCCACTTTTCTTCAGTGTGCTCATATTTTTCCTCTTTAGCAGTTTGAATTATGAGGGTTATGTTTGCATCCAGTGAGGGTCTGAGGTTTTACAAATAATTTTCATATTCTTCCATTTTTTTTAACTTTTCATAACAACACCTAAGAATCCAATACAGAAATTTCCCACACTTGGTCGTAACGAACACAGCTTCTCAGGAAGGCCTGGCAGCTCACAGCTATAAACCCAGCACTCGGACCGAGGCTTCCAACAAGAGGAGTCAGAGCTTGAAGGCCAGCATGGGATACATGAAACTCTATTATAAAAATCCTTGAGAAAAAGTTTAAGCACATTAGGAACAGTGCTTGCCTTTCTTTCTTTCAATGGAGAAACCTGCATATTCAAGGCCTGTGAATTTTACAGTGGGCAACACTGAAAACCAAAAAACCGTGGATTAAAAGGAAGTAATTTCAGAATGCATTCCCCATGATCATGATCCTTTTTTGCTTTGATTTATTCAAACAACTGCCTTAATTTCCATTTCGTTGAGTAATGTAGACACATCATTACATCATTAATCAAATTTGAATCTTTAAAAGGTTATAGACTTAATACAGAATGAAAAAGGAAATGATAAACTTTGTTTTGCCAGATACATTTGTAAGTTTTTCAATGGTGACACAAATATGAATATTTCATAATTACACATTTTCTTTTGGAGGTCCCATCATCATTTAATATGGAGCTGTTAATAGAATTACCAGATGGGTGCTTTATTTGCTTTTAAAGTGGGTTACAAATAGCAGCAATTAGTCATTGATAAAGACCTCTAAGTCAAGAGGGTTTTCATAATTCAGTACCATGATAATTTTTGGTATCATCTACAAAACAATAAATACAAAAACGTTTGTAAAAGCAACATATGTCATGACAATGTTCTAATTATCTGTGTGTAAAATATTCAGTTCTTCTGCACAGACCGAACTTAGCACATGACACATTTGTACGCTAGAGCATACAAAAGATTACTAGAAATTAGTGATCCCATATTTCCACAGTTTGTTTTTATCTGATTCCAGAGTTAGAGCCCAGGGTTGTATTTATTTTCTCCACAAATAGAGGTAACGGCTTACATGAGAAATGGGGAGCATGAGTAGAGAAATAAAAGCAGGATTTACTCAGAAACAGCATTGGAGACTAGACTTCTCATTTTTCAGTGAAAATAAGAGAGAAAAGATGCCAAATGGAAATTGGCCAAATGGTGCTCTTTTAGCAACTGTGCCTATGTTATCCTGAAAGAAAAACAAAAGAAAATCATGGAGAACGAGAACTAGACGCACAGGACGCCATAAAAGAATGGTTTCTCTATTTGGGAGCTAACACACCCAAACATCTTAGCAAAGACACAGAAAAAGAAAATACTGAATAGTTTAATCCAGAGAATGCACTATAGTTGGTTTTTTATGATTTTTGTACTTTTCAGTCCTGTCTTCACAGATAAATTACTCACACTCGTGTTTAACTATTTATTCACTAAGTACTGAAAAGTCTGCAGCATATTCCACAGCTTGAGGATGCAGTTGGGTCTCAGTCACCTTCTGCAGCTCAACAAAGATGTGTTCAACTGCCCACATTTCCTCCAACTTAATATAAGAAAATAAGACACCCAGGTAACTGCTCCCAAGAGAGCCCCTATGACCACACATGCTCTGTTCCTGGGTAATCAAAGGACTGGGTTGAGAGCTCTCTTGCCGCAGAGTCTTCATCAACACAGGCTCTACTAAAAGCATCTCAAAATACTTAAGAACAAAAAGCCACTCTCTCTGCCCTTTCTGTCAAGTGGAATTTTGGAAGTGTACCAGTACCACCAAATTTCCAGTTTTTGAAAATAGATGCTGACAATTACAACTTAGTCCTGGTGGTATAATATTTAGTCAGAACACCCTGTCATTGTATCTTTCAAATTACATGCAGAATTCACAAATGTGCAGTTGTGGTTTCAGACTGTGCATACCTATTTTACATTCAATTCTTCTTTTTTTATTTCTTTTTTTTTAATTAGTTTTTATTGATGCTTTGTGCATTTCATACATTTTTCCCAATTCAGTTCAGGCTTATTTCCCTTTCCCTCCCCCCCCCCCCCCATCCCAGATCATGCATTCTGCCATAACTGCCTGCATCTTTCTCTCAGTTTTTTTTTTCATTTTTAGCTATAAGTGATAATCCATGAGTACAAGCATCCTTCATGTAAAACCTATCTGCAGGCTGTTGTGCCCAAACACCTACAGCCCCACCATCCAGTGGGGGGTGACAGGTTGTTTGTTCAATCAAGTTGATCAAATGAGTGTCCAGACTACATTGCTGTAGTTTCACCATTCACATTCAATTCTTTAGGAATTACCAAGTCTGACTAGGGGACTGGGGAGAGGTGCTATAAACATAGCATTTTCTTTACATTCAAGAATATGGCCTATTTTGTGGTGGAAATTCATGATTATTATTAATTCATCCTGTTACCATCATCCTCGAATACTATTACTTTAAAACAGTAGTTGGCAGACATATCTCTACGATCAATGTCTTGATCTTAAGACAAGTGACATTTAAGATCACATGAGGATATACAAGTACTTTTGTATCATTGCCTCAGAATGAATCAGAAATATGCTTTACCTTGTTTGCTCAAGAGAAAGAAACTGTAAAAACACAGCATCTTGCATTTGCTATTCCATTGCTTATGCCTTTGGGAACTATTGACAAAATTACATACTTCTGATACATTATTAACTTTATTAATAGGACAATGATTCAACTGAAGTGTTTTAAGCTTAAATTCAACCTTCACATCATTTTTAACAGTTCTTTTGAAGTTCTTAAGAATGTCAAAAGAATAACAACTTTTTTCAAGAGTATAATTATTCACAAGAAATCCACATCCAAAGCAAACAGTCTTTAAGTTACAACAACCTTTACACAAGTGAGGATGACACCTGGAGATACCATCCCACAGTGCCTAATGATTTATTGGACACCAATGAATCACCTAATAACAAAGCATATGGACAAGTATACATAGAAATACATTTGAAGCCAGGTGTGGTGGTGCACACCTTTAGTCCTAGGACTTGGAGGCTGGGGCTACAAGGAGACCCTGTCTCAAAAGACCAAAAAATAAATAAATAAATAAAAAAGATTTGAAGAAATCTAGTAAGCAAACTGTAAGTATTAGAGTAAATCTCTAACACAGGTTCTTTTTTTTTTTCTAGGTTTAGATGTAATTAAGGAGGGAAAAGTCAGGTAGAAGCAAAGATTGCAAATCCTAATCAATGCTATGGAAGCCAGAGAGTGGAGCATCATGATGAAATAAATCCTGATGAATGTTGCCAAAATGAGAGAGCAGAGCACCATGATGGAATGGCCAGGAAACTGCTGGGAAGACCTGGCATGGGGCATGAGGCTTATGTGATGAAGAGGAAGCAGAATGAAGACCGGGGGGGGGGGGAGTGCTCCAAGAAGAAAGAATAACAAATTCAAAGGCTTCAACATGGAAAAGCTTATGGCATTTTGAGTGACACACAAAAAGGTGTCAGAATAGCTTGGATTTTATGAATAACGTTGAAAGTCAAAGGAGGGGAGGGCACAGAGGTGGGCTAGGACACATCCAGGACATACTGCAGACCACTTTGGGTGACAAGACTTTGTTCTTCCTCCACCAGAAAGTCACTGGAGGTTTTTAAATAGTAAAAGGGCATGTTTTCATTTACACTTTAGAGAGCTCACTCCATGGAGAACGTACTGTAGGAAATATAGGAGCTGATAAAAAGTGGTCAGACTTGGTATAGGTTTTTGATAAGAAGATGCTATAAATTATAGGTACATTGTCATTGTGGTAGTACAATAGGGACATGAGTTAAAGATGAATTCTGTGCTTTATACTGCACAAACTGGATGAATGTCAATACAGTTCACTATGAGAAAGGTTCATGGGAAGAGCAACCTGCATAAGTCTCAGCCTGTTTTTGTTGTTAAAACTAAATACCACAGCCGGGTGTGGTGGCACACGCCTTTAATCCTAGCACTTGGGAGGCAGAGGCAGGCGGATCTCTGTGAGTTCAAGGCCAGCTTGGTCTACATAGTGAGTTCCAGAATACCTGGGACTACAGGGAGACCCTGTCTCGAAAAGACCAAAAAAAAAAAAAACTAAATACCACAGACTAGATACATTATGTAGAATATGGATTCATTCAATTCACAGGTTTAATGGTTCAGTACCAATGGCCTGAATCTGGAGAAAGTTATGGCTATGACATGACATGGCGAAGGGTGTCACAAGGTGAGACAAAGCAAGGACACTAGCTCAGATGCCTTTTCCTCCTTACAGAGCTACTGATACATCATGAGTCTTCCTTCCTCACAACCTCATTTAATGCTAATTATCTTCCAAAGGCTCTATTTCAAATACCATACGCATAAAATTTTGAGAATTAAGTTTCTACAGTCATTAGGTTGCATTAGACATTAATTTCATCATGCATTTTGGTATGTGTTTCAAATATAATAAAGTATTTAAGGGAAATGTGAATGTTTTTACTTTTGTTCTGTTATGTTTTAATTACATTAATAAATATCAATTATTGAACACACCAAGTTCATTTCTAAAGACTTTCTTAATTTCACTTATCTAATTTCCCCACACAATACCATGAAGTACTTTCTAGTATTATTCTCACTGAAGAAATGAGAAAACTAAAACTCTGAGATTGATTAGCTGCCCCTAATCAACAAGATAATACGTGACAAGGCCAAAGACAATCTGGAATCACAAAATTCTATACCACCATTGTGCAGCACAGCCCTACCATCAGAAAAGCCATATAGGTACCTTAAGCTGAGATGAATCCAGAAAAGAACCCTAGAAAACAACACATAAAAACAAAATCCTGAAGCCAGGACATGGTGACCCATGTCTTTAATCCCCGCACCTGGGAGGCAGAGGCAGGCGGATCTCTGTGAGTTCAAGGCCAGCTTGGTCTACATAGTGAGTTCCAGAATACCTGGGGCTACAGAGAGACCCTGTCTCAAAAAGACTGAAACAAAAATCTGGAGGTCACAATAAGGCTTGAGCATCTAATAAAACCATCATAAAAGAATAGGAAGCAATAGTCATCAATATAGAAAAGCCAGGACAAACAGACATATGGCTGCCACTGCTGCACAGCATTTCCAGGCAGATGAGGTATAGCTGGTGCCGACGGAGGAGTCCTGCTTGACTCAAGGAGACCCATACTAGCTTTATTGGTTTAGTGGCCTTTGGCAACACTCTCTGGCATTCCAGAGACCATCTGTACACTTGCAAGTGCGGTCTCCATACATCTTTCCCATGTTTATATCAGGTCTTCAACAAGGAATGGCCCACGGCTGATGCCACAAGCTTACATCCTCTAATGGTTGGGAGATGTTATAAACCACACGAAGACCCTGCCATACTTAACAGAAGAAAATGTAATTCATGAATTAACATACCATCCAAACATCTGTGTCTATACCAAAGTAACCTACCATAGCAATTAGTACTGTTTAAATACCTATATATATAATTGTGTGTGCTTCATTAGTAGGATCGAAAGGTTGTGCCTAGACAGGCTGGCAGCCCATGAAAGAAAACAGCCAGAATTGACTGGAGACCAAGACGTCAGCTCCAGAGAAAGTAGACTGTTTTGCTTCTCATCCATCTGTGCCCCTTTTCTAAGCCTAGGGAACAATCTGCGGAAGAGGGGGCATGGTAGAATGGAAGGGTTGCGATTGGGGTTAATGGTGAAACTACAGCAGTATAGACTGGACACTCATTTGATCAACTTGATTGAACATACCAGCCCCCCCCCCCCCGCTGGATGGTGGGACCCATGAGCTGTGTGGGTTTGGGCACAACTGCTTGCAAATTGGTTTTGCATGAAGGATGCTTGTGCTCACAAATTATCACTTATTGTTAAAAAAATGAAAACAAAACAAAACAAAAAAGCAGAGAAAGATGCAGAAAACTTATGGCAGAGTGCATGATCTGGGATGGGTAGGGGTGGGGTGGGGGGAAGGGAAGGGGATATATGCCTGAACTGAATTGGAAAATGATGTGTGAGATACACAAAGCATCAATAAAAAAAAATAAAAAAAAAATAAAAAAAAAAAGCCAAGACAAGAGAGTGTGTTACCACAGAATGCTCCAAGGTAACGGAATAAATGACCCTTCAAATGTTAGTTAAGATTGAGATGAAGAAACAGAATTGATAACTCACTGGCTTCAGCAAATGGAGACTTTGTGACTTTGTGACTTTGTCAAGAGCCATGCCAGCAGTGAGCCAAGGAAAGTCCCATAGGAAGAGATCATGGAGACCTTGAGATAAAGGCACTTGCAGGACAGCCATAGGGTCAACATCACATTGCCAAGTACTGATGAAGGAAATCAGAAACATGGGCTCTGGCTGGAGGATGCCAGAGATCTTTGTGATTAAAATAGCTGAGGTTACCTGGGGTTTTATTATAAATTGGCCTTAACTAGCAAATAGTAAGAAGAATGTTTGTTTAGAACCTGGAATGTCAACAATGAGTCTTAAGTTTTTTTCACATGCATGTCACCTAATGCTAGAATACTGCTAAAATTGGTGATTACGTGCAGCCTTAAGGGGCATTCTCTTAGTCTTAGCAATTACTCTACATTCCCCCTGAAGCTTCTCATACCAAAGCGCTTTGTCAATCATCTCTTCACATGAATGATTTGACAACATATTTGTTGTGTTTTTCCTCTCTGACTTTTACTATTCTAAGTGATTTCCATGATTTGTTTCTCTAACTTCAAAATCTTTCTTCCCTATTTTACAGTATCAGTCGTGTCCACAATATACATACTGATAGGCATGAAAAGTATTTTTCTTCACACAAAGTGCTCTGCTGTAACATTTAGGATGATGGAATTCTCCTTCCTGGTCACTTGTAGCACTAGCCCACAAAACCTCTTCTTAAACTCCAGACGCTGATGACCTCCACTGCTGTGCCCTTTCAGGACTTAGCCGTCTCCAGGCCTCTGTGGCACGACTTCCATTTCCCTCCAATTCACACCCCCCCCATAAGCATTTTCCACACACTTTCATGGGTGCAATTGATTTCTTCCAGTCTTTGACCTTCCCTCACAGCTGTCTTTCCAATCCTATTACCAAATCAGTCCCGCCATCTGTGTGCTCTCCTCTTCTCCTGAGCTGCCAAGAGTTGCTGAGAAAATTTAATAACCACGCTGATTGACTCTGCTACAAATTTATGATTTCCCATGTCAGATGAACCCGGCAGGAGCAGCTTCGCCCCCCAGTTACTCAGTTCTACTTGGCTGGTCTTCCCATTCCACACAGCAGCTGCTCGTACCACACCCTCCTCAGGTCTCCACCCACATCCGCAAAGCACTCACCAACTACACAAGTTCACAGCCTCCTGAGAACATTCAGGGCATCTGCTGTGAGCCATACCTTTTCCCCCCTCAACATCTCTGAATTTATCTTTACTCATCCATACCTCACTATGCATCTCAGAAGAATCTTTATTATTCAGTCCCTCTGTTTCACAGATACTTCCTTTTTGACTCAGCCAAGATTTTGCATCGTTGTGTTTTCTCCTTCTTGTCCACATTCTAATTTCCTTTCAGCCTACAAATTTACCTGCTATTCCCTGTGATGTCATCATCTTACCTGGTTACAGTGGTGATGAAACTATTAAAGTGTTATGCACAACAGAATTTTTCACTATTTTCTAGAACACTACACAATATTGGTGCCTACAAATGGCCAAAAGTCATCTCTATTACTTCTTGTTCTACATAAATTCTGGCCAGTAAAATCAAGATTCTAAAAGGAGGCATGTCTCCACTCAGCACTGAAAATGAAATCTCTTTAGTAATGGTTCTTTCTTCTATATTGCTTTTTCTGTTCTATAAATGGAATTTTCCCTGACAAATCACAACCTGCGCTACTTCCTTGTGTTTCAAGACCTCAGTTACCCAACTTCCGTTTCTTCTAAAATAAATTTGAAGTGTCTTAATACGTAATGTAATGTGTTAAATATTTCTATCTGGTTCCTGGTCTCCCTTTATACCATCTGTCCTTAGCACCATTTGTCTACCACCAGATCCCTGACTTTTGGCATTGTGTATTTACTACACCCAGGTAACACACATTTATCTTGCTATAGGTGAATTTCCACAAATAGTAAATCCATCAAAAGGAATGCGAGCAAAGCAAGATCATGTGGACAGCCTCTTAACTCTGTTAGCCACTGCTTCTAGGAATGCAACATGCGCAACATCTAATATACTGCATCAACTCAATAAATGTTTATTGGATGATATTTATATGATATGAGTGATATTTCTATACTCTGTGGAATATCCTAAGAAACACATAAGTCCCCATTTATAGTATAAAATGAATATAAACATTGTGGGCCTTTCTTATAATCAAAGCACTCTTATAAGACCTGGCAGTGGAGGCACAGTAAGTATGAATCAAACCTGTATTTACCTAGTGACAAGATGCATAATGAAATAAAACATATGCAAAAAGTATATACCATCAAATGTTGAAAGCTCTACGTATCATAAAATCACATAGAAAATTTGTTTGCAATTAACAATCAACAATCTAGTCATTTTAAAAGTGAAAAGTCATTTTAAATGTTCTCACCCTAAAGACCCCTAGCCCTACAACCATCCCAATGAAATGTTCTCACCCTAAAGACCCCTAGGCCTACAACCATCTGCATGAAATGTTCTCACCCTAAAGACCCCTCGGTCCTACAACCATCTGCATGAAACATTTTCACCCTAAAGACCACTCGGACCTACAACCATCCGCATGAAATATTTTCACCCTAAGGATCCAACTGTAGCAAATCTTTGAAAAACAAGTTAATATGAAAATTGCAACAAAACACTTGAAGAAATTTAAAATATCATGTTCTCAAATCTCACAATTTAGCAAAACTTAATGGTAACAAAGAAAATGCAAGGATGAAGAAGAACATGCCATATTTAAAAGTATTTCAAATCCTGACAGCTTTGGTATATAATCTCAACTAGTAAAACACAGAAAGAGAAAAGAAAGTGGAGAGGAGGCTCTTAATTCACCTGATTATACTCCATCATTCTGTTAGGGAAAAAAAAAACAAAAAACAAAAACAAACCTAATGTACTGTTGTACATTTTCTTTGTTTAACTATTTCTTAAATTTTGTTTGTTTAAATAAATAGTTTCTAGGCTCAGATCTTTGTGGAAATAGCTCAGAGTTTGCATTTTTTATTATGCTCTCATTTACTTTTTGTATATGAGTGTATTGTCTGCATGCAGGTGGCTGCACCCATGTCTTGCAATGCTCATGGAGGTCAGAAGATGGAGTCAGATCTCCTGGAACTGGAGTTTACAAACGTTTGTTAGCCACCATGTGGGTGCTAGGTCTTCTGTGTGAGCAGATAATGTTTTAACCACTGAGCCACCTCTCCAGGCCCAAATTCTAAACCCATCAATATGTTCCAAAACAATCTAAAACAATTTTGTAGCAATGCAAAGCAGCAAGCTCATAAAGTTATAAAGTCTAACCCAACAAATGTCTCGAAAATCAGGTTATGATTCTTGAAAACGATAAAGGAAATTGCTACTGTAAGTTAGACACCAAAACCAGTGCTTAGAGGCTGTTTGTGCTTTAAAGCATTAACTTCTCACTTGGGCCTACAAGGAACCAAAAACTGCTTGAAAGTCTTCATGTTGCAACTCTCTCAGTTACTTTGGGTTGCCAGTTTATCTCTGCAATTAGGTATGCTATCTAGAAGCCTGTGATACTTAACCTAGCTCATTCTCCTTTAAGTCTGAAGGCACAAAGAGTCTTGTTCTAAATCTGTGGTCATCTTTCATTCCAGGAAGAGCAGGCCTTTTAGGGAGGGCAGACAAACCTCAAGACAAGAACAATTATCTATGCGGGGGCTCTATCCTATAGCAGATCCTCTTATAGGAACAAGACCACNTCCACAAATAGTAAATCCATCAAAAGGAATGCGAGCAAAGCAAGATCATGTGGACAGCCTCTTAACTCTGTTAGCCACTGCTTCTAGGAATGCAACATGCGCAACATCTAATATACTGCATCAACTCAATAAATGTTTATTGGATGATATTTATATGATATGAGTGATATTTCTATACTCTGTGGAATATCCTAAGAAACACATAAGTCCCCATTTATAGTATAAAATGAATATAAACATTGTGGGCCTTTCTTATAATCAAAGCACTCTTATAAGACCTGGCAGTGGAGGCACAGTAAGTATGAATCAAACCTGTATTTACCTAGTGACAAGATGCATAATGAAATAAAACATATGCAAAAAGTATATACCATCAAATGTTGAAAGCTCTACGTATCATAAAATCACATAGAAAATTTGTTTGCAATTAACAATCAACAATCTAGTCATTTTAAAAGTGAAAAGTCATTTTAAATGTTCTCACCCTAAAGACCCCTAGCCCTACAACCATCCCCATGAAATGTTCTCACCCTAAAGACCCCTAGGCCTACAACCATCTGCATGAAATGTTCTCACCCTAAAGACCCCTCGGTCCTACAACCATCTGCATGAAACGTTTTCACCCTAAAGACCACTAAGACCTACAACCATCCGCATGAAATATTTTCACCCTAAGGATCCAACTGTAGCAAATCTTTGAAAAACAAGTTAATATGAAAATTGCAACAAAACACTTGAAGAAATTTAAAATATCATGTTCTCAAATCTCACAATTTAGCAAAACTTAATGGTAACAAAGAAAATGCAAGGATGAAGAAGAACATGCCATATTTAAAAGTATTTCAAATCCTGACAGCTTTGGTATATAATCTCAACTAATAAAACACAGAAAGAGAAAAGAAAGTGGAGAGGAGGCTCTTAATTCACCTGATTATACTCCATCATTCTGTTAGGGAAAAAAAAAACAAAAAACAAAAACAAACCTAATGTACTGTTGTACATTTTCTTTGTTTAACTATTTCTTAAATTTTGTTTGTTTAAATAAATAGTTTCTAGGCTCAGATCTTTGTGGAAATAGCTCAGAGTTTGCATTTTTTATTATGCTCTCATTTACTTTTTGTATATGAGTGTATTGTCTGCATGCAGGTGGCTGCACCCATGTCTTGCAATGCTCATGGAGGTCAGAAGATGGAGTCAGATCTCCTGGAACTGGAGTTTACAAACGTTTGTTAGCCACCATGTGGGTGCTAGGTCTTCTGTGTGAGCAGATAATGTTTTAACCACTGAGCCACCTCTCCAGGCCCAAATTCTAAACCCATCAATATGTTCCAAAACAATCTAAAACAATTTTGTAGCAATGCAAAGCAGCAAGCTCATAAAGTTATAAAGTCTAACCCAACAAATGTCTCGAAAATCAGGTTATGATTCTTGAAAACGATAAAGGAAATTGATACTGTAAGTTAGATACACCAAAACCAGTGCTTAGAGGCTGCTTTTGCTTTAAAGCATTAACTTCTCACTTGGGCCTACAAGGAACCAAAAACTGCTTGAAAGTCTTCATTTTGCAACTCTCTCAGTTACTTTGGGTTGCCAGTTTATCTCTGCAATTAGGTATGCTATCTAGAAGCCTGTGATACTTAACCTAGCTCATTCTCCTTTAAGTCTGAAGGCACAAAGAGTCTTGTTCTAAATCTGTGGTCATCTTTCATTCCAGGAAGAGCAGGCCTTTTAGGGAGGGCAGACAAACCTCAAGACAAGAACAATTATCTATGCGGGGGCTCTATCCTATAGCAGATCCTCTTATAGGAACAAGACCACCCCCTTCAGTAATGAAGGATTAATACAAATAAGAAGTTACCCATTTACCTGCCCACTTTGCAAGACTCTAACCTGGGCAGTGAAGAGGGGGAACCACATCTGAACCAGGACTGCTTCACTATGGATATCTCTTACCACCTGAACTGATTTGTCTTCTAACTAAAACTAAACTTGCATTAGCGCCCTTCAAAGACAAACTTGAGATCACTGGAACCCTTTTTCTGCTCCTCTTCCGAGCTTGTTGCTAGTTAACTGGCGCATTAGAACAGGTAGCAGAGCCCAACCCACAGGGGCTGCTGGAACCAGGGGTTTAGCTCTAAAATTCTGGTTACCACATCTATAACTAGAACTTCAGTCTATTTTGTGACTATGGTAAGATTTTTGTTAAACATCTATCTGGCCATAGTAGCTCATGCCTATAATCCTAGTACACTGAGGTCTGAGGCAGGAGGATTACTGCAAGTTTAAAGCCAGCCTGGACTATACAGTAAAAGAAATGAAGAAAAAAGAAAGGAAGGAAGAAGGAAGAAGGAAGAAGGAAGGAGGAAGGAAGGAAGGAAGGAAGGAAGGAAGGAAGGAAGGAAGGAAGGAAGGAAGGAAGGGGAGGGAGGGATGGAGGGAGGTGGGAGGGCTGGAGGCGGGGGCAAGAGAGGAGGAAGAAGGATGAGAGGAAGGAATGAAGAGGAAGGAAGGAAGGGTTACGGAAGGAGAGGAAGTAAGGAAGGAAGAGGAAGAGAGTGGGAAGGTAATACTATAACCTAGTGACGGATGGTACGCAGTGGACATGGCGTCTGAAGATTCTGCTGGAGGGAGGTTTAGCGGTGAGAGCAACATACTGCGCTCTGGCTGTTTTATTCAGCTGATCTGCCTAACCATGTCCATTCACATAGGGGCCCCGAGTTTTCTGCTTTGCACATCCAGTCCTCTTCAGAAACCTGAGCTCATCACAGAGTAGCTGTGTTATGCTCCTGTCACACATCTGAGTCTTTTCTGTAGTAGCAGCTGTCATTTACAGTGCTGGACACAGCGTATTTTAACATACATAAAAGGTTTTCTGAGCCACATTTAAACACATGAGCGAGGGAATATCTTGGCAAAAGTTGCCAAATGTTGGTCTATAGTCGTTAGACTAAACGCTTGAATTTTTTATTTATTAAATATTTGTGTTTCTTCTCTTTCTGTAAGTCTCATCTTTTTCCTTTTTTTTTTTTTTTTTTTTTTTGCTCTTTTTGAGACTGAGTCTCCCTGTAGCCCCAGCTGTCCTGGAACTCACTCTATAGACAAAAAAAAAATATATTTTTTTTAAAAGACAAGGTCTCTCTCCCATAGTACAAGCTCTAGGCTGAGGCCCCAGATAGGCTGGAACTACTTCCATCTCCTGTTCCCACAGCTGGAGGGTCCTGGGTTCTAGGCCCTGCGCATTACCGCTTTTGTTTAGGAGGGCCTCAGAAACCAAATCCAGGGCCAGTGTGCTAGGTAGACTCTCTACTCGCTGAGTCATAGCCCGGAACCAATTACGTGTGCTTTATGCCCAGCACTGGGGAAGGAGGAGAATTATGATGAGTTCAAAGCCAGCCTGGGTCACTTAGTGAGCTCCAGGCCATACTGGTCTACAGAGTAATACTGCGTCTCATAGAGTAAAACTGTGTGTGTGTGTGTGTGTGTGTGTGTGTGTGTGTGTGGTGTGTGTGTGTATGTGTACATACTCATACATATACATGATGTGAAACTGAGTACAATCAGTCAGACATAGGGTCATCAGAGAAGTACTCTATATAGGTTAACTACACTCCAGTGAATGAAATTTTACTGAGGGACATCTAGATAGAAATGCTTGATCAGCTAGGACTTAATACATAGGACAGAATACCTGAAATCTGGTGAGGGGTGGCATGGGAGGCAGGGCAGGAAAGAGGTCTAAATTTGATTAAGATGTATTATATGAAATGTACAAAAACTCAATAAAACATTATAAATGAAGAAATGCGGGCGGCTGGATGAGATGGCCTACCTGTTAGGAGCACCAGATGCTCTTGCAGAGGACCCCGGGTTCGTCCCCACACCCACATGGCGGCCGAGAAACCGTCTGAAACTCCAATTCCAGGAGAACTCCCAGTTCCAGGGGAATCCAACACCCTCTTCTGACCTCCGCAGCATTGCAACGACACGGGTGCAACAAACTTGTATGCAGACAGTACATTCGTACACATACAGAAATAAAATTAATAAAAAAAAATGATAAAATAAATGAAGAAATTCAGCCCTCTATAAATATACCACTTTATAAAATGAATTTATCCCTAAGTTACCATAATAATAAATGTTAAATTCTAAATGTTATATGTAAGTTAACTACTCAAAAGAAGCTACAGACTAAGTTTCGAAGGAGAAAAGAATCCCCTCTAAACTTTCTGTATTATGCAGACACAATAGAAGCTAATAGCTTAATTTTACAATCATACAACAGGAAGTCAATGATTTCTAGAGATAAAGAAAGATAGAGACTATCTTTTTTTTTTTTTTTTTTATGTTTTTTTTTTTTTGGTGTCTTTTTGAGTACAAGGGTTTGCCCTGTATCCCCAGCTGTCGCGGAACTCACGCTATGTAACCAGGCTGGCCTTGAACTCACAAAGATCCACCTGCCTCTGCCTCCCAAGTGCTAGGATTAAAGGCGGGTGCCACCACGCCCGGCTGAAGATAGAGACTCTTGGGGCACTAGTTACCCTTAAAATATTTTATTTCTCTGCACATTTTCAATCATGAGCAGTATACCCCTCTCAAATGCTTGCTGTGTTTCAAAGTTCCAGGTGCACAGCCGTCACTCCACGCTGCTATGAAAAGGTAAGATCACCCTCCTGGAATACAACTGACTTGGCAGAAATGTCCAGCCCATGTAATAGAGAAAATGCAGACCATCTCAACATGTTCTTACAATGGAACAAAGAGTGAATGAGGGAAACTTTCAAGTTACACACATGGTAAATACATCCTAAGTGACTCTTCTCCTCAAGCCAATCCAAAGGCAGAACTTTGTTATAACTCTCCAGAATGTCTCCTTTTGTAAGTCACTTCAGTGCCTCTTAATAGAATCATTTGAATCACACTACATCTTCAAAAATATGGTTATTCTTCTACCTATCTTTTAAGCTTTCTCCCAAAATGATGAGTTACATCTTTTTTATCTGAGAGAATTCTTTAGGCACTGATTTGTGGTCACTTGGATTTTGAAATGTTGTTCACTTAACTCAACTACACTAAGAGTTAGTGCATACAGTTTTTTGTTTTGTTTTGCTTTTTTGTGACAGGGTCTCTCTGTAGCCTGAGCTGGCATGGAATTAACTATGCACAACAGACTAGCCTTGATCTAACATATCTTCTTCTGCCTCCAGTGTGCTGGGATTAAAAGCATGTACTACCACACCTTGGGCTCAGTTCATATGCTTTTAACCTATGGAACTATTCATATTGTTAAAGTCCCTTCCTAAAAATATCTGTTCTGGATTCAAGAAAAAAATCATATGTTCATTCTGTTGTTTTAAAAACAAGAATTATTTTTAATTCTGGTGACATGTGACATAGCCATCAACCGACTTACATTTTTTTCATTGTCTTCATTAAACCTCTTCAGACTAAAAGGACTTAGGTCACACATGAAACTTCATGCTAATTAAAGTGCTAATTAACTGGTAGAAGAAATATATCACATGAAATAGATTGCCACATTACTTTGTGTTAACTTTTGTGTCATTTCAAGTTGGTAACCACTAATTTAGAATCCTCTAATCATGCTCTTTAATCCAAATGTTAATCTCAGATGGCAACAGCCCATGATTACAGATATGTAGTACATTTTGTCTTTACATTCAAATTGGGCTATTGCAAGATAAAGAAGACCCTGTGTTAGCAAATGATTTGGCATTCACTTGAATAAATCTCTATTCAAGAAGGAATAATTGAAAGCCAGCCCCATAAACAAGTTTAGCAACTTCTCATTCTGAAAAGTCATTCATGTGATTGTTCATCCATTTTTTTAATATTTTATTATTTTTTTTATTTTATGCATATGACTGTATTGCTTACATGTGTGTAAGTGAACCCATGTTGTGTAATGCCCATGGCATAGAAGTGGGTGTCAGATCCCCCTGGGCTGGAGTTATGGGTGGTTGTCAGCCCCCAGTTGGGTGCTGAGAATTGAACCCAGGTCCTCTGCAAGAGCAGCTCGTGCTCTTAGCTGCTGAGGTATCTCTCCTGCCCCCCAAGGAGACTTTTTGGAAAGGGCTGTGTGATAAATTTGATTGTTTCTTTAATAATATTAGTGACAGTATTACAGATTTTTTTCAAGTCACATTATTTTCACAATCAGGTGTCAACTTTGAGTTTAAAAAAATAACATAAATGTTTATTTATAGGAAGGACTTTTTTAAGTCAGCTAGCATAAAATCCATGTACTCTAACTGTACCCATTTGAAATGTTTTAGGAGGCAGCTAGTTTCTGATCTTTCAGGAAAGCACATTCCAAATGTCTGTGTCTTTTATAAGCTTGACACATAATGGAGAAAAATAACAGGCTGACCCTCCTTTAACAGCTAGACACACAGAAGATAAGAAAGATTAGAGACCCGATCTCGATCTCCCTTTGCTCCTATGGGGAGAGAATTTTCACTGATACAGTTGGGCAGCAGCAACTGAAGAACATGTAGAGCTCTCTCTGAAAAACGGCTTCAGTTTTTAAAAATGGGAAGTGTTCATTTTCCCCTTTGAAGTCTAAGGCTAGAGGTAGGAAGAGATTCACTGTTAATCATGTTAATGTTAATTCCTCATTAGGAACCCACAAAAGGCAGCATAGGATCCATCATTAATGGTATTTAAGCATCCCTAAAAATACAGATGGGCCAACACTGTCATTTAAAAAGTACTGAAAGTTGGAGTATAATCAAAACCCCAAGTCAGTTTTGTTTCTTTACAAACTCTCCACTGCTCAACTGTGAAATGAACTTAAAATAGAACTTTCTCCAGTTTCCAAAGTGAGACTGTCTGGTGTGCTTTGTGACTACTACAGTGCCCTGTCTGAGGCCAACATTTTCAAAATATTAATTGTCTTATTTTATTGAAAAGCAGGCAAACATTAAGGAAATAGTATTCGTTGTTTCTTTTCCTTTGAAGCACACAAACAATAACAGCTTCAAGTGAAAGCCACCAACTTTGAAGTTATTAGAATTGAATTCAGCCGGGCGTGGTGGCGCATGCCTTTAATCCTAGCACCTGGGAGGCAGAGGCAGGCGGATCTTTGTGAGTTCAAGGCCAGCCTGGTCTACAGAGTGAGTTCCAGGACAGCTGGGACTACAGGGAGACCCTGTCTCGAAAAGACCTAAAAAAAAAAAAAAAAAGAAAAAAAAAAAGGATCAGTAATTGAATTCAGTACCATAGGCATTCATTTTGTTCCTATTTTGCATATTTAAATCTCCTTATTTAATAACAGTAGCACTTTTCTTTTCTTTTCTTTTCTCTTTGGTCTTTTTGAGACAGGGTCTCCCTGTAGCCCCAGCTGTCCTAGAACTCACTCTGTAGACCAGGCTGGCCTTGAACTCACAGAGATCCACTTGCCTCTGCCTCCGATGCTAGAACTAAAGGCATGCACCACCACGCCCGGGACTTATCATACTTAGTGATTTTGACAATAAAACTTTCTTCACACATATAGATACTTGCAAAAAACATAACTCATTTGTCCAGTGGTCATGATGATTAACATATCCTTATTATTCATCATAATAGTCCCATAATAATTTGTAATTTTAAGCTACTGAAGGAAATCGTATACCATCATGCCTTTGGATACGGTGGCCTTCAAACATTGTTCTTTGGCCTTTTGGAAACTTCTATAATTAGTTTAGGACAAAGGTTTTATTTCTGTTTTCACAGTTCTCTCTCACTTGTCTATTCTTGAAAAAAAATTCATCTCAGTGAGCTTTAGGATTTGAATTATAGCAGATGAGATACTGATGAATTTCCCTGGAGAAGCTGCGTCTGCCCATTTTGCTGTTTCGGTAGGTGCTTTCATCTTACCTTCTGACAATATTAGGTCTATTTCTGCTCATGAACACCTGCCACAACTACTCCAGCCCATTCTTATGTCAATTATAGAAACACCAATAGGAAAATTAATGACTGGAAACCTTTAATGAGTTCTTATTAAGATATCTCGATATTGCCTGGATTAGTCTGATTCACTGCTCAATACTCATTTATGAGGTAGATGCTGTTATTAACATTGTAAATGTGTATATGAGTAAATAGAAGCAAAAATATGCAACCAGTCCATAGACCCTCAGTTGGCCAGCAACTTGGATTGGAGCACTGCCCTCTGAGCCACCAAGTTCTGCCATTTAGGTACATGGCACTGTGACAACCTGCAGGCTGTATCTCCATTACGCTGTGAACTCTCCCTCTTCCAGGAATACAGTTGCCATTTTCTTCAGTCCTCCTAGATTCTAGAAGCAAAATCTGCATTAAAAAAATTCAGTGTAAAACTATATATTTATAGTAATGTATGTTTAGCCTACAGAGCAAGTAAATTGGAAAAGAAGTTTCCTTCTTTCCGGTCTACAGTATTTAAAGATCAGTTATATCAGAGTCTATCTTTAACCAATATTTCCGTATGTAAGAATTTTGGAATACCTTTTATGTCTAACTTAGGCAGTCTGACTGCACCTCAAGGCTGATAGATCTGTGATCTAAGGAACCAAAGAGTTCATCTCCGCACCCCAATTTCAGAACCCAGCTCAGTAAATTCTTATCCCAGGTTATGTTTGGGCATCAAAGCCTTTGGCCCTTCTGTTGAATCTGACCAGTAGAGTCAGAGAGGAATACTGTTAGCCCAGCTCTTTACCCTGCTGGCTCTGGAGATGTATATAGTAATTCATCGCTGTTCCTCATTTTCCTAGCTATAAGAAGGGTATAATAACATTACTAGTATCCTTCTTATGAGGTGGGTAAAAACACATAGATCACTGAATATACTGCTTGCAAAGAGCTTGCCCCTAGTAACTTCTGTTTAAAACCTGATCTAAGAAATACTCAAATCAGCTCAGTTGTCATTATTTTTTTAATTTTATTTATTTTTAGTTTCTATGTATGAGTGTTATGCTAGAGGATAGAACTAACTGGTCATCAGACCCCTCTGAAATTGGAGTTACAGGTGGTTGTGAGTTGCCATGTGGGTGCTGGATACTGATCCTGGGTCCTTTGCAAAAGCAGCAAGTGCCTTTAAATACTGAGCCATCATTCCAGCCCTGTTTTCAATTAGTTTTATTATTAGCAAATTACAGGAGTGAAATAACCAGCATTCAAAAAATAAAAAGACCTAGAATGGAAGGCAAGCGTTAAAGTCCTTCACATTTTAGAATTTTAGGTTTTTAGTGAAATCTTTATTCATGTGACAACCTGGTAACAGATTCTGATAATAACTTTCAAGTCGATTTTTACTCACAGTTGTATCGCTGCTTTATACAACTATTTTCCATGAGCAAGGTTAATCTTCCTTTTTTCTTGATTTTTAATTTTTCAAATAGACAGATGAGTAAAAGCCATAAAATTCAGGGGAGAATATGAGAGTCTTGGAAGGTAGAGGTGAGAGTCTCCAACTCTCCTATCCCAGCTGGCAATTTTGTGAATCTAATGAATGTGATAGAATTAATTTTTTTATTACATAGATCGATTCTACAAATAGCCAGAAATTTGGATGATTGAAAAAAAAAGTTTTATGACTACTTCTCTAAAAAAGAGTGACAATTAGCTGTGCTATCTCTATAATTATGAAAGTAACACTACTTTACAAGTCAGTAGGCTGCAATGAAAAAAAATACAACATATATATTATATATTACACACACATACACACACACACACACACACACACACACACATACACACATTTGATTTTGTTTTGCTTCCTACTGTGTCCTGGAACTTCCCCAGTTTTGCATTAGCAGGAAACTAAAATAAAATTACTATTTTTTGTGTGAGATGCTTTGTGACTAAACATTAATCTTGAAATTTTAACAGTCATAAGACTTACTCTGCCTGTTGCTTCCTCTAAGCAAAGAATTACCATTAGATGAAAGAGCCTACAGCAATAAACATCAGGGGTTACTGTTTTGGGATCTTCTGAACTCAACCAGCCTGATCCAAGTCTAGAAATGCCTTTGAAGTCATGGAGACCTTCATGTGCAGATCAATCCTTGGGGGGTAAAGAGCAAGAAAAACTGGTTTTCTCCCATTAATACTTTGCCAGGACATGCATTCAACTATACACAGAACAAAAAGGTTTTCTCCGTTATGTACTAAGCAATTTTGTACTTGGGTGCTGCTTGTTTCAATTAACTTAGGGGGAATCTATTGATTCCAGAAACTGATTATTTATACCATGGCACATGCTTCCTTTAGGTTAAATCAAGAGAGCAATAGAAACAACTATGAATTCATGTTCCTTTGGGCTTAAGGCATAGGTTGTGTTTAAATCCATTTAAACAGAAAACAGAACATGATTCCTTAATAAAAAGGATCAGTATTGATTATTAATGTGATCAGTATGAAGTATCACTTCATTATATCTGTAAATTATCAAATTTTAGAAACAAAAAGTTAAATTTAATTTTAATTTTATTGATGATATAAATCAAAATCTATTTCAGTCTGAATAACTGAGAATAGTTACTCAGGTCTGGCTGTTCAGTGCAAAGCATAATTTACCCCTGAGGTCTGTAAAATGTTCAGGGCAGTTTCCTCACAATGTTTCTCAAATAACCTTTGTCAAAACATTTATCTTCACTGTCTTTATTCTCCAGTAAAGATGCAGGTATTCTAAAGACCCATAATAGGAGCTTGTTTTCTGCTTCAATACATTTTAAGAGTACTGAAATACGAAACACAGGCATCTTACAAAGTAGTTCTCTTTTATTATTTTGTTCACTAAAAATAGTACAATAGAATTACAGTTTGTCTTATAATTTTTTTAATAATAGAATAAATAAAGACAAAATCCCTGTAATATTATAGATAGGGTGCCACCTGCAATTGATTGTCACATAGAAAAAAGAGGTAAAAATTCCAACTACAAAGTTAATCAACAAGATAAAGAAACTAATTAAGAAAAGACCAGGGAACAGTAGTTTCAAATTTATTATGGCACATGGTGACTTAAAAAACAAAAACAAAACAAAAACAAAGACACATTTGTTTTAACTGTTTACTACATGATCTAAGCTTACCTAAAATTATTTGTTTTATAATTTGGGTTGAATAAAGTTGGGGAATAAATGCAAATAACCTACTGATGGGATACAAAGTTATAATTAAGAACACACATAATTCCTTGCTCTCTTCTATATTAGCATCATGATTCATTGCCATTCTGTTACTGAAAGAAACAGGCTGAAGAAATAAAACATGACGTTTCAACTGTCTGCACACTAATTTCACATGAGCGTACATTCATTATTTTTAAGACATCTGTACCATCTTAAATTAAATGGCTCAATCACATCAAATATCATAGTTAATTGGCAAAGTTTTGCGGTAGTCATTCTATTTTAGAATTGGTCCCTTTGTGAATAATAATCTTTAATAATAATAGATGAAATGGTTTAAGACAATATATTCAGCCTCTTTACATTCTAGGTTACAAACCAAAGTGCAAATGCTAACAGTTAGATTTTGTCACCTTCCACACCAAATGTGTACACCAACACTAACACTCATACAAAAATTAGACTTCTGTTTTATACAGCATCTTCCACTGAGGAAGTAACAATAATGCAAAGAGATTCGTTCCTGCATGCAATTCATCCTTAAGTTTTTAAAGGCCCTCTTCTACACACATAAATGCATAAGACCACACTAATAAAAGGCCAGCTTCTTATTGATATAATGGCCATACATTCCTTGAACACTTATGTGGTTAATCCTAAACTTAATCAGAAACTGTGAAAAAAAATTCTGAAATATATAGTGGCATATCTTCTGCTTCCACAACATTATAAATTATGTTCCAACAACTATCAGAACGGCCTAAATTCTATTTCCTCTCACGTCCTCCAGTTCTTCTCTTTCCCTGATTGGCAGTAGTATTGTTTTCTTAGTGCCTTATTAAATAAATTGTATTATATTGTCCAATTTTCAGAATTCGGTCCTGAGGTATACGATTCCATTTCTTTGTTGATCTAGCACAGGCTCAGGTGATTTCTTCATAATGCATCCAATTAGTTCAAGGCAGGCAAATGTAATCATCTATCCTACTCTCCACATTAACAGGGAGAAATAGGAACGGGTTCATATCTCCAAGCTTTGCACAGTCCATTCAAGTGCAAACTGAAGAAAGGATTTCCTGTTCTTTCTCTACTCCTGAGTATGGCAACATATGATCCTGCCTCTCCACAGGACTGGGTATGACTCTAAAACCTCACTCACATCCCTCCTTTACTTTGTATTCAGAGCTTTGTTGTTTTCACTTGTTGGCCAAGTATAGTTTTATTCTTTTTGCAGAATTTTTTGTTTTCTTCAAAATTAGGGCTTCGCTTTAATCAGCTAGTGACCTTGCTCGTTGGGAATCAGTTTCTTTTTACACGAGACAAATCCAGGTCTATTAGGATCCAACATACTGAGTTGGAACGTAGCATGAATTTCACTTACGAGCACAAACATTGATTTTACACGATTCCTCAATGTGGCCAGGTGGGTTCGTGGTCTGCACTGTATCCACCTATAAAAAATACAAAAATATATGTCTGCTTTACAGGGACGTGAGTAGGGTTTCGCCAGCCAAGTCCCAAAGCTTGAATTGCATGTCTTGGCTGACGGTATTCTTCCTTCTTAAGATGTATTTGCAATGGCCATAACCTTTTTCAGAAGTCACAGAGACATAGCAGTTCGAACTACAATTAAGAGCCTTGGAGCATTTAAATCAATACAACTGGCTAATCCCAAAGATGCTATCTCTGACAAGAAATGTTTGCTTGGTATAAAAATCATTGAGTTAATTGTGTTTCAGAGTTCAAGCTTTTTAAGATTATGAAATGTCAAGGGGAGAGAAGATGGTGGTTTTATACTGCAAACGGAATAAGAATGATATGGTAATGTTGCTCTGCATGTTTTTTCTAACTTGCACATCCCTAAGAATTCAGAGATGTGAGCTAGATATAAATGTTCATGCCCTTCAAGTAGCTTTAGCCTCTAAATTCAATCATGAGAGAGCATACTTTCTTTTCATAGAAACTTATCAATTTACATGCTATGTACAAATGGACTGCTGATCTCTGGTCAAGCAAGAATTAGGACTGCTGATCTCTGGTCAAGCAAGAACTAGTCTCCACTTCAAAGCCCTGACTGCTCAAGAGCTGCACTTATGAAGACGTTGTATCTAGTTTACAGACACAGAAGTGATGATAAATATGCCTTCAAAAATGTTTTGGTGTTAATGTAAGCTTTAAATGGTGTTAAGTATTTTTGGAACTTGAGACTAATTTCTGCTTTCTATACCAGAAACTACACAGTGTTTTTTTCCAATTGGATACTACAAATGATGGTAGTAAAATCTTCAGAGAGCAAAAAGATAAAAAAAAAAAATCCTTTTTGGAGACTAATCATAGTGAGGTTTACTACTCAAAATCTCTCTTAATCATTAGGAGTAGAAAAGAGAAAAGCATCAATGTAATTTCCAAGGTAACAAAATACCTGCTTATAAACACACAGTAAAAATGTAGATTATTTCTTTCTCTGAATGACTGAATGACTGATGAACTTACATCTGAAAGTAAATCATGCACTCAAATAACTAATAACTGATTCTTTAATTTTGTTTGAGAGAATGGAATACTTTTATTTATTTATTTATTTATTTATTTATTTATTTATTTATTTTGGTATTTTTGAGACAGGGTCTCCCTGTAGCCCCAGCTGCCCTGGAGTTCACTCTGTAGACCAGGCTGGCCTTGAACTCATAGAGATCCACCTGCCTCTGCCTCCCAAGTGCTAGGATTAAAGGCATGTGCCATTATGCCCAGCTTGTGAATGGAATATTTTAAAAAACATTCTTGACTATGGGTTATCAATATTAGCTATATAAATTTGAACAGTTTTAAAATGTGTTCTTATTTCCTATTAAATATTATCTATTACCAGAAATAAGATTAAAGTTGTTTTTTCTCTGTCAACTCTAAAAGTTAAAATGTATGATATTCAGAATAATCACCTAATCAGAGCACAAATCAACATGATCCAAATTATCAGCTGATGATGGACATACTTTATCTCTTTTCACAGAAACCACTGCACAACTAATGCCAAAATTCTTTACTCAATATTTTTGAGAGCTTTTCAGTTTGTATGTTATTTGCAAACCAACTCCAATCGCACATAACCATACAACATGCAAGACATCAGGCCTTCCTCTTGTGGGTCTTCACTATGTATGTATGACTTATTTACACAGTATTTATGAAGTACTTAACTATTCTGGATAGTTACTTACTTGGCTCATATTCTCTACAAGGCCACAATGTGAACCCTAATGGCAAAGACCATGTTAACAGTGTCTATTGCTTCTTTCCAAGAATTTATGCCCAATCAGTTGGTAATAAAGTGTACTAATGAATGAATGCATATTCAAAGCTGATAGTAAGTCATATGTTCTTCCATAACAGCACAACTATGGATTTAAATTGTAAAATCCCATAGGTGTCTTCACTCTCTACTGTTTCTCATTTGACTTTAGATTACAGAATATACCTCTCCTGCACTCCATCACCACCACCTTGTCTCTTGACTTTCTAATTTAAGTTTAGTGTGACAATATAAAAAAATCATTAAGCTTCTTTTTATCCTTCCCATTTAAGTCATTTCTTTGCTTTAAAGGAATGATCTATGTAAAGTTTTCTGCAAAGTTTTTAATAATAAATGGATAAATTAAACATTCAAAAACTAAAAATCAGAAGCCTCAAATTATTTAATATTTTATTTTCAAAACCTGATTTATAATTTCAACTTTAAGCATATCCAGGAATATAACACATTTAAATAATATATACACCATCTTGTCATGCAACATAATGAAATCCTTTTATTAAAACATTACTTAGAAAAATTTCATAATTTAATTATGTGGGGGTTTGGGTTTTGACGCATGGAAAAGTTCAACTATGTGCTAATATTTCCTTGTCACTAGAGTCAAGAAAGATGGAATCTTTTCTCGTCATTAAAAATAAATATTTAAAAAGAAAAGTGTGTGCCTCAAATTGTTTATTGAGTTCATAGAAAAGCAAGTTAGAAATTACGGTTATAAAGACTATCTTTGGTGAGGTCAGAAGAGAAATGGATGTTACCAGGCTATGTTTGTTTTCATTTGAATCAGCTAATTAAAGTGGCCTGGAACCAATGTTCAGATCACTGATGCTAAGGAGATAGACTCCAGTAAATCAGACCCAACCAGTCCTTCAGTCAGGTCCAATTCAGCTGAAGTTGTGGAGACTCAGCCTTTCTCTTCTGTTTGTTTCTATCACTCAGGCAACCACACACACACACACACACACACACACACACACACACACACACAAACACTTGAAGCCAAATCACTCTGGAGCTCTTCCTGTGAAGCTATCAGGTATCACTGTATCTCACTCAGTTTCCAATTCCTAATGGAAAGACTGGATACATTGACTAGGAATTTGATGTACAAAAGTTATCAGAACAAAAGTTAACTTTCAAAATCGACTCTTCTCCCTTTTCTTGTTTTCCCTGGAAAACAATAAGTGACGATTGCTCAGAGAAGAGTATTGATCTATTCAGAGACCAGAAAAGGGACTCTGGTTTAGCTATGAGTTATGGAGAGAATATATGAAGTCCTCCTACATAGAAATGAATCTCTTTTAACCAATGATTATAAAAGAATGTTAAAAACTATATATATATATATATATATATATATATGCACATATATATTCTAAAAGGATATGAGTTAAATAATTTTCATTAGGTATGCTTCAGTACTAATCATGTGCCTATGTAATTGGAGTAAATTAAGTGCAAGTATCTGTTGAATGTGTTTGCATATAATTGGCCATGTATAAAAGGATTCTATGAATATGCATTATTTTTTTCCTTGAGTGATATTAAAATCGAGGAAATGTAAAAAGCGTATCATAAAAAACAGAGTGTATTCCATGACACAGAAAACAAAATTCATGTTAATGTTCACAATATAGAACCCAGAAGTTATTTTTAATTCTTTAGTGTATAAATGACTATGAAAGAAATTAAACCACATTGGAGCCCCTTTACAGCCCTGATAATTTATCTATTGCAGTTTTATACATTAGAAAATCATCCGACATAGTAAACAAGACATGCTGAAAACACAAGATTTAGATAGGTGAATTACTATGGAATGGATAATTCTGAATATTAATTTGCTCTTTTCTTTTGATTTATATAAATAATGTACAAAAACTATAAACTAATGACCACTAATGATTTGTGTGGAGTTAGAGCTAAGAATTGAATACCCCAAAGCATGGCATTCTTACGATTTGAGGAAACAAAGCAGATGGTCCCAAGCCTTCCTTTAACCCTTCTCCATAAAGCAGGTCATCTGAAAACTGTTGTGTAGCTGAGATACGTGTATACCTGGAGGAAAAAACCTCCTTATCTCAGGTCTGGTACAGGGCAGGCTGCACAGAGGTCTGCAGGAACAGGCCTTGTTATGCTCCTTCCAGCATGTAACCATACTCCACACACCACAAGTGCTCTGTCCCATCTTTCTCAGTGACTACCTCCTGATCAAATCTAACTAGAAAAATACAGATTCTTGCTTCCTTGAGGTTCTCTTCCCTGATACTAAACACTGAGTAGTGTGTACTTAGACAGCAGAACGAAGAAACTTGTATGCTTTTTTCTCTGAATCTTTTATTCTAGAGATAAGCCATGAACCTACCACTTGGTGAGGGAAATAAATCTTGACATTGCTCACTACCTCTGAGGGAGTAGAGCCCAGAGATCTTAATCTTCTCATATAAAATCACAGTAAGACCCTGTCATATTTATCAGGGGGTAAAAATGTAATTCATGGATTAACATATCATCCAAACATATGTGACTATGCCAAAGTAACCTACCATAACTATTAGTGCTGCTTAAATACCTATATATCTAATTGCTTGTGCTTCATTAGTAGGATTGAAAGGTTACTCCTGAACAAACTGTCAGCCCATGAAAGGAAACAGCCAGAATTCACCAGAATCCAAGTCAACAGCTCCAGAGAGAGAGGACAGTTTTACTTCTCATCCACCTGTGCCCCTTTTCTAAGCCTAGGGAACAATCTGCGGAAGAGGGGGC
>VZQC01001608.1:313331-330412 GCA_009823505.1 Rhizomys pruinosus | reverse complement strand
AAAAAAAAAAAAAAAATCACCCAAAAGTGATAAAACAGGGGCCCCAAACCAAGACTTTTGGTTCCTGATCAAATGTATTTAAATGTATTTTCCAATACATTGTTTTCTCATGCATTATTTCTTTTTTTTTTTTTTTGGTCTTTTTGAGCCAGGGTCTCCCTGTAGCTCTGGCTGTCCTGGAACTCACTATGTAGACCAGGTTGGTCTTGAATTCACAAAGATCCACCTGCCTCTGCCTCCCAAGTGCTAAGATTAAAGGCGCGTGCCACCAAGCCTGGCTATTTCTTTATTCCAGCTTTTAATCTTTTTAAAATAGGCAGCTATGTTATAATTGTCAATGTTTCCCTTTTCAGCATTGCTTAAGAAATAATCAGGAAAATTACACATTTCTTAAATCATTATAAATGAAGTTGTTAAGGTCATTTCTATAAGTCTATGTATTTATCATACTCTATCATAATTATTCAAATCCTCAAATATATGAAATTCTATCATCCTGAATAAAATTAATGCATGCATAAAGGCTAGTTCAGTGTAGATGAAAATTATCTAAATTGCCAAAACAAGAAAAGAAATGAATAAGATTAATGCTATCTAGTTAGAGAAAAGGAAATCTATACTCATTTACATGCGTTAGGTATAAACACACACACACACACACACAGGCACACATACACAAAACAGCACACTCACTCATTCTTGGGTCAATGCTGTTTCCTCATCATTAAAGAACAGAAACTTTTCAACTATTAACCACTGAATTACTCAAGAAAGGAAAGAAAGTATCAATATTATAACACTTTCTCAAACTTTGCTCTTACTTCAAAGCATAAATGATTTGGGGAGTAATTTTAAAAACTCCTTGGGCTGAATAGTTGGTCAATCAATACTGATCAACTTGGCTGCCTATTACATGTAGAATCTTGGTGTCAGCAACAATTCCAAAGGCTATAAGGAAGAGACAGGAGGAAACATATAGCACCCAAGAGATGGCCTGCTTATGAGGAAAGTTTTAGTTATCTTTTAAAGAGACTCACAAATATACACTTATGAATAACTTAGAAACCTTGGAGAGACAAAGATGAAAATCAAGTAGGCAAAGTTCTGAAAAAAAAAAAACAAAAACAAAAAAAAAACAATGAGAGGAAGATTCAAGCTAAGGAAGTTGGAGGAGGGCTCCTGGACTTCGTGACCCTAAAGCCTGGACTTAAAGGTGGAAAGCTGAGAACCCAAGGAAAGAGACAGAACTGCTTTGAGAAAGGCAATTGAGTAGAAGATAAGAGGTTAGGTCAGAGGCCTTGAGAAAACTCTGTGTACGCTGGAGACTTAGCATCAGTTATTTCCTCATGTCCTCTACTTAGTTCAAGTCTACCTACAAATAATAGCAAGCAATATGACAGGGGAAATGAAAAATGTCTGAGCATACTAAATCACTCATGTACAAGCAAATTATGTCAATAACTGTCCAAAGATAAGACATGAAGCTAAAACAATTAATTGTTAATTAAAAGCTAACAATGAAACATTTGCAAGTTTCTCTTCTATTGTATATATATATATATATAATCATTTATGTTTTAGTTCATTTTGCTTCTAATTTTAAATAGCTATTTCAAAGAGCTCTTTTTCTGAATCCAAGAGTGAGAGATTAATCCACATACTGCTATGCACTATGTAAATAAAAATGATAACAGACTGTGAGAAATCCTGTGGGCAAGCTAGGCGGGTGTACAGATATGGGCGGTCTAAATATGATTAAAGTATATTATATCAAATCTGGAGATTTTCAATAAAAATCTACATTGAGTAACTAATTAAACAAATAAATAAATAAAATTAAAGAAGGGATCCAGCTTTACAGCTCCATTTACATTGAGCCAGAGCTGGATAATAATGCATTTGTATTCCTAAAGCTCATAATAAAAAGGTAAAAAGATGCAAGATAAAGTATTGTTATTATCCTGTTCAGAACATGGTACTGGCCACAGTTGGAAACAAAAACAATACTGGTTACTATTCATGAGTGAAAGCAGTAAGTTGCCTGAGGAAAAGAGGGACATGATGCTAATGAGACCAACTGAACAGGAAGCACTGCTGTCCTGAAATGCCACTGAAGCTAAATGTGCAGGAAAAACTGTGAGACGCTTGGGGAGCCCTGAACAGCCACAGAGGGGAACAGGAGGCAGTCCAGGAGATGAATACACCCCTAGGAGTTTGAACCACTAATAAGCAAGCAAAGCAAACACAGCAGGGCATGACTACCTTGAAAATGTGTGTGAGGTAGAACACAAAGAGCAAATCTAAACAACCAGTTTCTAGTTGTGCCTGTACTTAAGACCCTGTAACTGGTGCCGGGGTTAGGAGGGGAGACAGAAGGATGCTAAGGCAGGTTGGCTACCAGCCTAAGTCCAAGCTCAATGTGAAACCCCGTCTCAAGAGATAAAGCAGAGAGTTACAGAGCAGATCCCTCTGTCCTCTGTGCATAGACATCCGTGTATGTAAACATACAATACACACACACACACACACACACACAAAAAAAAAAAAAAACCCTGTGTCTTCAACTGTACCTCCTGAAAGGCCGAACAAGGGTTTAGAACTTCAAAGACTGTGGAGATCTGCAATGTCACAGGTCCATCTTGGACCCTCTTCAGTCCCTTAAATGCCATTCCTTATGTACTTCTGTGTCTGACTTGATATCCTCTGAGTAACAAGTAAAAACTGTTAGGAATGCACTAACTTAGCAGAGCACCAGCTTCCACCTACCCAAGTTCTAAAAATCCTAGCAGATATCATCTAAAGCCTCTCCGATGGCTCCACCAATGTATGAGAAAATGTTTTGATTTAGGAGCCTTCTTTATTGTTACTATAAAAATGAATGAAATTGTTACCACAGTGGAACATGGAATTTGGGGTAACCTGCATCTGTATTCTGGAGCTATGTTTGCTCTATTTGGCTCTAGAACAAACTCTATCCCCTTTTACGGGAGAGTTGTGTTTTGGCATCAACATTAATATCAGTTGACTTATCCCCCCCAAAAAAAAC
Source organism: Rhizomys pruinosus (assembly GCA_009823505.1). NCBI lineage: Eukaryota > Metazoa > Chordata > Mammalia > Rodentia > Spalacidae > Rhizomys > Rhizomys pruinosus. The sequence goes on along the minus strand of VZQC01001608.1, from coordinate 327,366 downwards.
TACAATTCAAAAAATCAAGTATGTTAAAGAGCAAAACAATATTGTTTTTAATCAAAATATTTCTGTGTTGAGTGAAATTTTAAGATTTCTGATGAGTTTGAAAAATCATAAGAAATTAATAAAAATTACTTTTAAGCCAAGTTTTATTATAGCTTCATTTCAAGTTTTAGTGGAGGGTGTGGTTCTAATCAATATTACATCGAATTTTTAATATATGTTTAATATTGAATGAAAAAGACTACAAATCTTAGACTTTAAAATAGGTCACAATGCTTAAAGCACTTAATCACAAAGCAATATGGTGTTTCTCAACAGGAAAAAAAGGATTATGTGCTTCCCTTTTTTCTCCTTTGTCTTTATAAGTGCAGTGTGATGTATTAGTTTAATTAAAGTCTCCCGAATTATCATAAGGATTTTATGTGCTGCAAATAATTGGCTCTTTCTTCCCTGCTTACTTTTTGTTAATGGAAGCAGAGCATTTTTTTATGATACTTAGTATAAGATACTCTAAGATTGAGAGAGGTAAAGCAAATGAAGTGCCTAATGAAGTGACCTTTGTCATCTTGGACATGAAGCAAAATTGAGCCTGCACTAATGCAATGAAAATAAGTCAATGTTTCCAAAGAGTTAAAAGGATAGATAACATTATGGCTCAGGGCCAAACTATACCAAGAATCTGACCATACATAAAAATGACAATCCTACTAATAGGAAAAGCTGAAAGGCTCTAAAATGAAGTAAAATGTATAAATAAATCACATATGAGGGTGCTTTTAGTGTATGCCATGGTAAATCAGTCTTTTTCATGGGACAGGTTAAGTTATCATCCAGATAAAGTTACGCTACTGGGTACCTTTTCCATAAGAGGCAAATTCAGCCTAGAAGTGAACAAAGAGTTTTAAAAATATAACATATTTAATGAAAGCTGCTTCTGAAAGTAAATACTAGCAACATAACCACCATTGCTAATGGTGTGGGAAGAAACAATAACTAAAATTTACATGCTTTTACAGGGCACTGCTATCTCTAACAGAAAAAAGAAAATCTGAGAATAGTGTGTGAACTTGAAATTAGTCAACTGATAGTTTGAGAAATCTGAAGCCAGAATTTCACAGTGATTTCTTTCTAGTATAATCCCTGAAGTACAATGTTGAATGTGCATATTCCATAACCCATTGCAAGTAGCAACAATTCTTGTATTAGAAATAATAATGGCATTGGTCGACACTCATTTACTCCTCTCCGAAAGAAACAGTCTGTTCCAGAATGCCTAAAAATTTTTGACTTTCATTTGCTTCTCTGAATTAATTCTTAAAGAAGTTTCTGCTGCCAATCTTGGCCTCTTTGAATGTTAAGGGTTTTCAATTAGTGATAATAACTAGCATTCTACTGGGTGTTTACAGAATTTCAGGCTAACTCCGAATGTCACTGAGAAGCAGAGGCTATCAGTAATCACCCTAAAGACAGAGGGATTTAAGACCTGAAAAATAAACTGGTATGAATCACAGACCTACAATATGGCAACAGTGGAATTTTAAGCCCAGGAAGTCTCCTAATCTCTGTGCTCTTAAGCAGACTACATCCCACTGCTACTCCAATTACTGATGAATTTTTGCCTAAAAAGCTGATACTGTCACTCCTGCTTCAGGTTTTTAATACCCTGTACCCTAAAAATGGTTTTTAAAAATCGATATTTTAATGCATTCCACATATCAAGGTAACAATTACATTTCTCAAAAATTAACTAATATGTGCACAAAATTATGGATTTAGAGGTATTAAGCCAACAGGTTTTCTTCCATTAATAAGGGTGCTCTATTATTTTGAAACCCAAAGACTTCAAACAATGTGAAACCAAAAATTAGGCCAAAAACAAATGACACTCTCTCCAGCGTCTGAAGAAATGGATATATGAAGGAGTGCTTCCTCCATGAGGATGCATGTGTATTTTGAAGGGATGCATTCTTGATTTACTCCATTTGTTTTAAACCAAAGAGTAAAAGAGGATCTTTGACAAAACTGTCATCTTCAAAACACGGTGATATTTCATCTTCCCTTCTGCACTATTTAGATTGCTTGGAACTGAAATGCTTCCCGCAGCTCCTGTGTCCAATTTTTCAAAGCTGTCACTTTCTAGCAAATCTGCTTAAGCAAAATACTTATGTTGCTAGAAAACAGAACAAACATACATTATAAAATACATCCTATTCTTCTTTGCAGGTCAAGAAAGGGATCTTGGATGAACATGTGGAAATAAATTAAAAGATGACTGTGACGGATTGTTTAAAGTCCATGAATCACACACCTCTGATTAGTCTGAAAGATACACTTGGATTTAGCTCAACAGAGTTTCCACAGAATAATCATATAATCAATGTTATTTACAATGTATGCACTAAAGGTCATTACATTTTTAAGAACTAATCTAGGAGAAATGGAACAATGAAAGATGATCATGTTTATTCTTCCTCAGTTCAGATCTATGTCAGCCATTATAGTATAAATTATCAAGATTTCTCCGAAAGTAATAAAAAGAATCACCAAACATTACATATGAAGACCTGCCTTTCTGAAACATATGGCTTCATAATGCAGATCTTATGATACCTACATGAAGAAAAGCACAACAGATGCAATCTTCAAAGTAAATAATTATAAGGATGAATGGTATGAGAACTCAAAAAACTTATCATCAAGAAATTTTCAAATGTAACAATAAATGTGCTTTATAAAGGATCAGTCACATTCACTGAAACTGTTACTCAACATTCTTAACAGAAAATATACTTGCTGGATAAACACCTACAAACATATGGTCCAACTTGTATTTATTTAGGTAAGTAGTGTATGTATCACATATACAACTTTTTGTGTGATTACACAATTTTGGCTAAAATTTATCTTACTAAGATTACGCAGAATAAACTACCTAAGAATTGGAATTACACCTTTTACTTTAAAAAGCTAGTCATGTCTCAGCAAAAGCCAAGAATGCTTATGGTGTACAATCTGAAACCCAATTCTCTCTTGGCGCTTTAACACTGGATCTGTCACCCTTTAACACCACAAAATCAATAGCCTGGAATGTCATGGTTCTCTGATGGCCCACAAAGTCAAGGCAGGATCAATTTCAACTTCCTTAGTAGAGAGAATTAGGCTTATACAAATAAAAGATTTCATTGAAGTTTAAATACAATAAAACAATGGAATAAAGGTAGAAATTGTCCAAATTCTTAGAACTCAATGCTTACATCTAGACTCATTTAAAAACCCACTACATTGTGAACCAGCCAAAAACAATGTATCATAAATTAAAGCAAGCATGCAAAATACTGTAATCCTTAAATAAAGATATATATCCACTAAGTATGTGTGTGTGTGAGAGCGAGAGCAAGAGAGAGAGAGAGAGAGAGAGAGAGAGAGAGAGAGAGAGAGAGTTTATTCTTTATTTGCATTAGTTAATAAGCAGTAGAAGAATGCTTTCTGAATTCTTCACTAAATATATGCCTGGAGCATAGGAAAAATTTGGCCTCACTGTTCAGGTGATAACAAGAATGTCATCTTTCTGCTCATAAGCTGTGTGTGTGTGTGTGTGTGCTTAAGCTGGTCTCTGATGCAAAGTAAGCCCTTTAACAAATAATTGATGGCCATAGGAAAAGCAATGCATATGTTACATATATCTGATACATAAACTTTATCAGGGAAAGATCTTCTCTTGTTCAGTGTTGTAGCTATAGTTTCTGTAGTGTTTCACTTGCACAGCAGGCACCCAGTAAACATCTGCTGATCTGGAGGAGCAGAAGATGCCTCCTATACTGCTAGTCAATGCTTGCATGCTATAAAATTTAAATCATAGGTATAAAGAAAGAGTTTAGTGATTAAGATTTTATGTATTAGCAGTCATATACTATTTTTGAATTGTCAATGTATATGACTGTGAAAACGTATTATTTAGTAACACCTTGGAAAAGCTAATCCTGAGACGTAAGAGAAATGGAAATGGAGTGTTGTTTTCGATCATTAACTGTCTCTGTAACTTGTTCTCTCTAGGACTTCCCTCTCTTAGCTATAAATACAAAGGAGGATAGGAGAATAAGGTGGTTCTCAGACATCCTCTACAGTGTATACCCTCTTTGGTGTATGTAGAGACATGAATTCTGAAGAAATCAATGAAAGAGGCTCTGGAGGTCAGAAAAAAAGATTGAAACCAATCCTATTAAGGGAGTGAAAAGAAATTGGAGTCGTTCAATTGAGCAGAGAAAACGCTGAAGAAGCTTTCCTGAAGCTAACCAAGGTGGGAGACCTGAGCAGCACGTGTGGAAGACCTGAGCAGCACGTGTGGAAGACCTGAGCAGCACGTGTGGAAGACCTGAGCTACTGCTCCCAGTCACATGGCAGACAGCAGGAGACTCCCTTGTCTTTTTATGTCATCAGATATAATAGGAAGAAATACACAGTTCTAATCCTGGTGCACCATGAGGGAACCATGGGACCAAATTCTTGATAACAAAAGGAAAAGAAAGACATGGTTCACTGACACTAACTGTTAAATGGTTGGATCAACTCTTCAACTTCACATTACTGTATATAGTGAAGCAGTTATTTTGCTGTCATTTTATTGCTTTTTAATTTTTTTATCTTATTTATTTTATGTGTGTAAATTATGAGAGTGCATGTACACCATCCACATGTGGAGATCAGAAATCAACACCAGTTGGAACTACTACATGAGTTCCAGGAATCACACTCAGCTACCTTTTCAGAAAGCCTCTGCATCCACTAAACAGCTCTGGACCAAGAATCTAAGATGAGATTCAATCTAGCCGGGTGTGGTGGCACACGCCTTTAATCCTAGCACTCAGGAGGCAGAGGCAGGCGGATCTTTGTGAGTTCAAGGCCAGCCTGGTCTACAGAGTGAGTTCCAGGACAGCTGGGGCTACAGGGAGACCCTGTCTCGAAAAGACAAAAAAAAAAAGAGAGATTCAATCTAGACTCTCTCTTACCAGCTCAACTTCTAACAAGAATTTCTTCAATAGCAAGTGAAATTATAGTATTTATTTGATAAGGAAATTGTTAGGATTAATTAAGCAATGCATATAAAAACATTTCAATCACTCATATGACATTACTACCAGTTATTTACTTGGGATGGTGCAAGTAATATACTCAGCACAATTTCCCCATACGTTAAGTGCATATCCATCATTACCACTGTAATTATCATAACAATAGTCTTGGTCCTTGTAGGAAATCTTTGAGTGTCACTAAGGCAGTACTATAGCAAGTATGTTTCTGTCTCATGATTCTTCTCTCCTAGGCATGCTAATGGAACAGAGGGAGAGCTCTTAACCCAAGCCTTTTATCTGCTTCTAAAAATTGTTATCCCGGCAGGCATGGTGGCACACGCCTTTAATCCTAGCACTGGGGAGGCAGAGGCAGGCAGATCTCTATGAGTTCAAGGCTTTCCAGGCCAGCTAGAGCTACAGGGAGACCCTGTCTCAAAAAGGCCCAAAATATTCATTACCCCAAAAGGATACATTTGTGTTTGTTAGAGGGAAAACTGTGTGTGCCTGAGTATTGTGTATAAAAGCCTGTATCTTCTTTACTAATAATTCTATAGTTTATAGTTTATTTACTGTTAGTCACTGAGTTAGGCTCTTAGTCTATATACCCTGAGCTGGACTGAAACTCACAATATACTCCAGGCTTTCTGGAACTCATAACAATCCTTCTGCCTTAGCCACTTGAATACTACCATTACAGACACAAACCACCACACCTAGCTTTGGTTGTTCTTGTTTGTTTATTGTAAAGATACCAAGAATAAAGAGACCTGGGCATGATGGTACAGGGCTTCAAGCCCAGCACTATGAGATGTAAAGCCAGCCTGGTCTACATAGCAAGTTCCAGGCCACCTGGGGCTACAGGGAAAACCTGTCTAAAATTTTTGGAAGGAAGGAAGGAAGGAAGGAAGGAAGGAAGGAAGGAAGGAAGGAAGGAAGGAAAGGAGTCTACCCTTCAAAACTTGGTTTATTGTATAACTTAATCTGTGATGAGAGATCTTATGATGTGTACTTAAAACACTTTTGTCTGGTTTTCCAACTTTGGGGGGGGGGAACCTACCTTTTATTCCCATGTACTTAATAAGACATTTGCCCAATATCTAGGTTTATAATCTCTGAAACATAGATTATAACTTATTCTGTAATTTATAAGCTAGAAAAGTGCTTTCTTGATGCAGACACTCAATTATTATTACAAGAGTGAACAGATCCGTAGAGACACAAGAAAAGTTTAAGCTCTTTGGAACACCCTGTTTCCTGAGTCTCATATTTGTCTTTCCATTTACTTTACCCCAAACAGTTTCCATAACAAATACTCGCATAATACAGCCAAGATGTTCATGCTATTTCTTTTTGTTTAGAAGCAGGAAGTCATAAACCATTTCAAACCACATTCTCATAACTAAGGGAACCTGCCAAAATACATGAAAGCAATAATGATTTATTCCCCGCAAGAACAGAAAACCTGCTGCATTAGTTCAGGCAAGGCCTCCTCGAACTCTGTACATTTGCAGAATCTGTGTGATCTGCTTTTAGAACAGATATTTCTTGTTTGAAAACAGAGCATGCAATGATGTTAATCTGCAAGAGAAGAAAGCAGCTCATGGTCCTCTAATCAGAGCATGGTGCACTTGAATCATCCGCCCTTTCATTTTCCAACTCAGGATACCCACCGAGCCAGCTCCATTGGCCATTGTGAGTACAGCACTCTTAATAAATTCAATGGGTGTTTTGCAAGTACAAAGCCTGCGGGATTAGACACTTCAGGCTAAATTTTAGCTGCATAATCAAGAATATAGCTGAAAACACCAATTAATGGTGCAATGCACAAATAATCACGCTTTTGCTATATAAAAACTGTTATGGACTAAAAATATCGCCTATGTAATATATCCCTGACTTTGCAGCCCAGCTCTTTAGAATCCTAACAGTAAAGCTATCTAAATGAATTTATGCCAAAAAGTAAAAGCTGATGAACAGTGACTTCTTAGCTTAAGAGAATATTATAAAAATGAAAAAGCCATTACATATGTAAGTTCACATTCTATTATTTAAACTTTAAAGTGAATAAAATTTGCAATTTGGTAGATCTTAATAGAATAAGATCCTCAGGAGTAAGAACAACATATAAACGGGTGCTGAGATGCAGCACGGATTATCATAAAATACCACAAAGTAAATAATTATGTCATAATAGCAAGTACAATTAAAGGACAGATAGAGTCAAAGAGAAATTCCCTTTTGATTGAAAACACAGAAAGCAAATCTTAAAGCCAAACTGAGACTTATCAGACAAATATATGCCTGCCAGACAGGGAAAAAAAAAAAGCCATGAAAGAATATCAACACAGATGGGAAGAAGATAGCTGACTTGCAGGAAACCATGCGGAGTGACAGCTCTGCAGTGTCTCCACACCTGATCTGGCAGCAGGGCCTAGGGGGCTGCTCTGCAGCCAAGTCAGCAGGTCCGGAGGCAGATGTGGCTCTGCTTTAGCTGTGTGCAGGAAGTCCTGGTGCCCTTAAGCCTGCAACTCTGCAAGTGGTTTCACACACGTGAAACCCATGACTCCACCTGTATATGCTCAACTACAAGCAAGCTACTCTTGTATTGTAGGAATCATTGAAGGAAATGACACCTTTGATGGCAATGAAAATATTTATTTGACCTTGATCTTTGTTCCTAACCAGATCCAATTATTTTAAATAATATATAGAAGTGGAATCACAATCATTAAAAATCAATATTAGATTGATTCCCCCAATAAGAGCTATACATTTATTTTTTTAAGAACTGTACATTTCTTAAAGCTACCTGAAGCTTTATCATGATCTGGTAAATTTGATTTCAATGGGGATGTTTCACTTAAGACATTTACTTTCCAATGATGCTTCCTTTCAAGGGGTTTCCACAGCATTTTTTTTTTAAACCATACTTGTGTTTCTAATTGCAGGGCCCTCTGAGAGGGGTTTCTAGTAATTAAAAAAAAATCAAAAATAGCAGAATAACAGAAATTGAAAAGGATATAATGGGTAAAATAATTGTGTTTTTATCTACCAGCATCTTCTTAAATAAAATAACTGGCAATGTAGAGAGAAAAGGAGCAGTTTTCAAGAAAAGTTACTTTAAATTTTCCAACCCTGAAACTTTCACCAAGGTCCACTATTTCCCAAACCCAGTGTTTTGCTGGAGAAAGCTGTATCACAGGGCATGATTCTCAGAGGCCAGCTATTTGAAGTCTTTCTTTTCCTTCACCCTTTGCTAATGGAGCCTCATGAGAAACTGAGATCAAACGTTTCACAGCTGAAGCTAGTCACCTAACTTCTATTGCTGAAATAATTTCAGTCATTTTACAAAATCCTAACATTCCTACTAATAAGCCAATGAAAATTGGATATGCAAGCAGAGTGGTTGAAATAGCCAATAAACTTAAACCTACATCTAGTTTTTACACAACTAGAAATTAAGAACTGAAATAAGATATAATTCTACATCTTCATAAGCTATCCAGTCATTGATACAGGGTGTTGATCTATTTTAATGGGCAACCACAGATCTCTATGGCAAATACACTATGAAAACTAGAGTAAATATAAATTGTAAAACATTCCTTCTAAACTTCTACCTTTATTTCTATTTTAATTATTTGTATGCAAGTGTGTATGAGTGTTTTGCCTGCGTGTGTGAAAGTGTACCACATGTGTGCCTTGCCCATGGGGGCCAGAAGTGGGAGTCAGATTCCTGGAAGCTGGAGATGCAGACAGGTGTGAATGCTTGGAACCTAACTGCGGTCCTCTGCAAGGGCCGAATGCACTCTGAACTGCTGGGTTATCTCTCTAGCCCCTCCTTCTACTTTGTAAATACCACACTGCTTCTGAATATCACACTGTTAATAAACATGAAAAGGCTATGAAGCAATCTTCTCTGGAAAAGCAGAGTAGATATTACTTTCTACTGATAAAGCTACTCACAAAGGTCAGGTGAGGTGCCTGAACTCAAGTTCTCCGGGCTCCTTTAAATTTAATTTAAGAGCATTTACAACCCACCTTGGGATGTTTACTTTAGTAGGTGGGGAATGAGGAGAAGGTTTTTCTGAAAAATAAGTCTCTCAAGTTTCCAGGTCAGTGTTCTAAGTTACAAGACTCCACAGTCTGCCTTACTTGTATGATTTGCATTTAATGTTTTGCTAAAATTCTCAAACTCTTTTCATTCAGGACCTCTGGGAGACTAAGGGTTTCCTGATTGTTGGCAGAACCTTAACAATTTCCAGCCTGAATGAAAGGAAGATTTCCCCGTTCGTCAGACTACTTCTCATGAACAAACCATTGCAATTTTTCTTACCACTGCTGCCCTCTTTTAGAAGACTGTCCTGTAGCTGTCTAAGGGGAAATTCAGCTGGGTTAAGGAGTCCTCTGCACACTGCCCTGTTTGCTGCACTTGCACCTCACTCATTTCTCCCAGGCAGGTTTACCACTTGATGAATCATTAGCATCACTTCCTGTGGCACTCATGTTTTCCCCAGGGGTCACTAACTAACAAAGAGCTAATCACCCAGGTTCTTATTTAGATCTTGAGTTCCGATTAGATCACACTTTAAAGTGGATGACTGCAGACTGCCAATTGTCATCTGACCAAATATTAAACAAAGGCTATATTCTCAAGAAATAAGGTTGATCTTTTCCGTTAACAAACCCATGCCTTGATTGTATCATTAAACGTGCACCCATGCTGAGTTGAAGAGCAGAGAGAAAAAAAAGTGCACAGACTTCAGCGACCACATGTTTTACTATGGGAATTCCTAATGATTAAGGTATTTATGGCCCAAAGCTAATTTTGAAACTTGCTATGGCATTACTGAAAAGTGTTAAGTGCAGGTCTATACTAATGATCATCCTTTACCGGTAAAATATGCAAAAAAGACCCTTTTAAAGTAACAATTGAGTAAATATTTTCACGCATATTCTTTTCATAAATTTAGAGCCATCTTTCAAAAATTTTTTTTTTAGTTTTCCTGTGGAAGGGGATGTGTCTCAGTGGTAGACGCTTGACCAGCAGGCTCAAGGATCTGGATTTGATTTCCAGCAACACATACACATATAGAGTATAAATAATGAGAGAAAGCTGTTCAAACAACAATAAATATAAAACAAACAAAATATTGATATTTCAAAACTATCTTCTGTTGTTTTCCATCACACCTATTTTTATACCTGGGCATGGTGGCACACTTTTTTAATCCCAGCACTCGGGAGGCAGTTCCAGGCCAGCCAAGGCTACAGGGAGACCCTGTCTCACAAACACCAAAAAAAAAGAAAAAATCCCAAACTATTTCTAAAATAAGGGATATATTTTCTCCTTGAATGTTTTCCTAAATAGGACATTGTTTTACTGAAATGTATCATAGATGCACATCTCTGCTATTCGTATATTATGATATTTTTACAAATACTGCATCACTATTCGTCATCTGTAGACACTCAGCACTTTGAGTGTATTTAAAACCTGTTTTGCTTCCACACACTAATGGAGGAATCATAAAATTAGAATTCTAAATCATGTATCACTGTCATTTATCACAAGTCTTCCTAGACCAAATCATTTCACAAATGAATTCTTACGAAAGAACAAAAATAGCAACTTGAATTCAGTTACATATTTCAAAATGATATAGAAATATTTTCCTTAGTTGACATATATCTTACTTGTAACACGGTGTTACTGTACAGAAAAGGCAGACTTTACATGAGAGTCGATTTCATTTTCCCTTACTTGGGAAGGCAAAGATCCCTCTGGGGCAACAATCCCAAACACTTCTTCCTGTGACGTCTTATCCAAGCCCACTAGTGTCTCTTCACAGACGTCATTTGGTTCCTTTTTGTGTCTCAAGGCAATTTAAGTCCTTCCTACTCCTCAATTATAAATATGCAGGTTAGATAATTTGCCCACTCATTTGACTGACGCATTGCCTAAGCTGAACAGACTGCCTTCCAATAAAACACCAGCAACAGGTGGGGGAGGAGGTCTAATTAATCAACCTGAATATGTGAGGTCATTATTGCTTCAAATCCTTTGGTACTTTCTTCAATTCTATGAACTATTAAAACATCGATTACTGTCACCCACTTGCAGATACCACATTCTCACTAGAAAACAGAGTAAAAGTTTAATGTGTTGAATTCATAAGTATACAAAACACATGTATATTTTAAGTTAATTTTTCCCTTGACATCTCAAATTTTACCATTAGACCCCCAAATCTAAATTGCTAAAAATACGATTGCAAATATAAGTTAAAGAAAAACTTGTTTCCTTGGCACACTACAATGTCTCCAGTAGACAAGTGAATTCAAAACCCCTGAAAGTTTAAAATCAGTGAAAGCAGAACTCTGTGTGAGGGCCTGAAGACATCTACAGGTACCAGAGACCAAGGAAACAAAGCAACCAAGAGCTATGCAAAAGCAAACTCCCTGTGAGAAAACTTGAGCCACTGCTACTATGGGACAGAGTTTATGAATGCTATGTATAAAGCCATGGGATGTCAGTGACTGGCCTTCGTGATTCAAAGTGGCAAAATGAGATTGTATATCAATATAGTGATATAGTAGAGACTCTTCAAGATGGATCTCTTTTATCATAGCCTTCACTTCATCCTTTCGGAGCATATTCATAATAAATGTTCAGAGAATGAGGTACCCTGAACCACAAGTGCCACTACTCTCCTTTTTATATACACGCAAGTATCAGACTACAGACTCGGTGGCTAAAATCCTAAAATTCTGTCTCCCCTCGAGATCTTTTCTTATTGTGAAGGGTGGTTTTCACACAGAACACACAGGAAACACAGATGAACAAAAAGACCAAGCATTCATTGAGTCAAGCGTGGCATGTGACTCCAGTATTCATGTCCTATGACCAGTCAACATCTAGTGAATCTGAAGGCTGGTATCTCACCTTTAACAAACCTCATTTATATATTTCATTCTTTCAGTGTCATATAAAGCTTAGCAATAACATTTACTTTTGTCTTTTAAAAAAAAATCTGTTGTCAGGCTGGAGAGATGGCTCAGCAATTAAGAGCTCCGACTGCCCCTGCAGAGGACCCGGGTTTGATTCCCAGCACTCACATGGTGACTAAGAACCATCTTAACTCCAGTTCCAGGGGAATGAGACACCCTCTTCTGATCTCCACAGCATTGCATGACACGGGTGCACCAACCTACATGCAGACATACACTCATACACATAAAAAATAATAAATAAAAAATTTTAAAAACCATGGCTTTAGAAACTAAACCCCCCAAAACCAAATAAATAAATAAATAATTTTAAAAAGGAAAATGCATTTGGTTAACTGATACAATAATGTTGTTTAAATGTGAAGAAAGAGGTTCCATGTGAGAATTTTGATATAAGTATATTGTGTGATATTCCCTACATAAATTTCATAACACCTTGTTTCCATTACTCAGAGTGCTTTTTCTCCTTGTATCTTACTTTAGTTTCTTTCCAAATAGTAAATGTTATGCAATGAATTAATGTTGAAAATGGGTAAGCATATCAAAATGTAAGTAAGCATTTATAGTAAAGTAACTAGCAGTGTAGAGACAAAGAGGACACAAGCACTGCTTTCTTTTTTTTTCTCTTTCCAAATGGCAGCCTAGGATATTGAGACCCTATTTCATCATTAATGAAAAGGGATTTGAGAAATAACGGAGATCAAAAACAAAACTGATACTGAAATCCCAGGCTAACAGAGCCTTCAGGGATTACATTTCCTACCTCTGACTAGACAGCTATACCCAGGAGTATCAACTGTATTGGAGAAACACTGACTTACTGATGTGGTAATGAATTTACCCTCCATATTAGGAGAAGTTTCTAAACTTCCATGCTTACCTTACATGCAGTAGCTGATTTTCTGTAACTAGTTTAAGAGAGCTCTTGATATTCAAACTAACTGACTTGGAATTGTTTGCAGAGCTTTCTGTGAAACCATCTGCAAAGTCCTGTCTGAATTTTGCTATAGCTATGTTTCAAAGAAGTCTTCCCTGTTAACTGTTCTCTATATACTCAGGATTAGAAAATAAAGACTTGGGCTGGAGAGATGGCTCAGCAGTTAAGAGTACTGTTTTTTTGAAAAAGAAGATCTTGGTTCATTTCCCAGGACCCAGATGGCAACTAACAACCATACATAAGTCCAGTTCAGTACCCTCATCTGAGGTCTTCAGGCATTGCATGCACATAGTATCCTTGCATACCTGTACACAAAGCACTCATATACATAAAATAAATATAAATTTTGAAACTTTTCTTAAAAAGAAAGATTTAAAAATAAACTAGTATGCCTTTAATCCCAGCACTCAGGAGGCAGAGGCAGATCTCTATGAGTTCAAGGCCAGTCTGGTCTACATAGCAAACTCCAGGCCAGGTGGGACTAAAGGGAGACCCTGTCTTGAAAATACCAAAATAAATAAATAAATACATAAATACATAAATAAATAAATGTAAATAATAGATAAATAAATGTGAATAATAAATGATAGATAGATAGATAGATAGATAGATAGATAGATAGATAGATAGAAAGATAGATAGAAAGATAGATAGATATAGACAGATCATCTATCTATCTAGATAGATAGATGATAGATAGATAGATAGATAGATAGATAGATAGATAGATAGAAAGATAGATAGAAAGAAAGTAGTTTGGGCTACTGAGATGACTCTGAGGGTAAAGGTTCTTGACACCAAACTTCATGACTGGCATTCAGTCTCTGGAAACTATATGGTAGAAGGATGAACCCAACTTCTATAAATTGTCCTCTGCCATCATGTGCATGCTTGTATATCACCCTCCCACCCCCCACACACACACTACACAGACTAAATAATGCAGACAGGCCTAAACCTAAGATCCATTCCTGTCTACACAGTGGCCATGCCACTATAAATCACTGTCTACTTCTAGTTC
>VZQC01001608.1:185905-300076 GCA_009823505.1 Rhizomys pruinosus | reverse complement strand
TAATAGACATAGGAACTGTGAAAAGGATTATTCTCTATTCAGAACCAAATATAATACTAAAGTCTCCTTAAGCTATGTACTTAAGCAAAATATATTAATACAGGAGCTCTGACATCAGCAATGGATTATTCTACCAAGGAGATGTTGGCCAGCGGATCCAAGCCCCCACAAAAGGTAAAGGCTCCTTGCCTCCTTGTCTAATTATTAAACCTCAAACTTTAGTTGCTTCACCTGAAAAAGTCATTTTAAAAGTTAAATGAGTAAATCACCTCATTTACACCTTGCCCAGGTTAAATCCATGTGAAAATTGCTAGACTACAATATGTATTTGTCAAAATTCTTTTCCACACATCTATGTGTTAAACCACATAACTCTGACCATGTCGAAAAATAATACATATGGGATTCTAAAGGCTTGAATTAAAATATTTAAATACCAAATTGAATTGAAGATAAAAACAGTAGAATCCTTTAAAAGGGTATCTGTGTGTCACATGAAAATGATGAATCTTTTTAAATGTCTTACATACTTCCCTGAATAGTATTATTGTGTGACCTTCATTTTTAACAGCAATAAAATTACTTTAAGCCTGACAAGACTTATTGTTCCCAACTCATATTCTCTGCATTAAGTGTGAATTTCATACACATTAACATCTTGCAATTTAGGACCTTTAATTCATAAGTTCTGCAAGCATAAAACACCTTAGACCCTAAACAATCTAACATAAATCAAGTCATGATGTTTTCTGCAGAAGAAATGGAACATAACACAGTGATACATTTCTGCTCACGTCACTGGGGCTGCTGGACTGTGACAACTGCTTTCCTTCTCACTTGACAAATGACTCGGGAATCTTCTGCGGCTTGGCTGATGAGGAGCTAAACTTATTTCAGCACATGTTCTAATGAGTCATGGTGGGCGCTAATAGTAAACCCTGCTACTGCTGCCTCCTCCCCTCAGAAAAATTCCAGAGTTTTCAGCAAAGCTGCAATACCAAAAGGCTGCAGTTACCAAAGGGCTAACTGCTTCCAGGAGAGTTAATGTAACTGAATACAAACTGCCCAGCCTGGCTCCAATTTGATGAACCCTCGTATGAAGATATTGATGAACGACATTAAAAAACTTTATAAAAGCGTATAGTCTCTTGGGGCTGGAGAGATGGCCTAGCGGTTAAGAGCGCCGACCGCTCTTACAGAGGACCCGGGTTCGATCCCCAGCACCCACATGGCGGCCGAAAACCGTCTGAAACTCCAATTCCAGGAGAACTCCAGTTCCAGGGGAATCCGAGACCCTCTTCTGACCTCCGCGGCATTGCACGACACGGGTGCACAGACCTGCATGCAGACACTACATTCATACACATACGGAAATAAATAAAATAAAATAAAATAAAAAGCGTATAGTCTCTTTTTAAAAAAATTTATTTATTTATTTATTTATTTATTTGTATGAATGTACTGTCTGGCATGTAGGTTTGTGCACCCATGTCCTGCAATGCTGCGGAGGTCAGAAGAGGGTGTCGGATTTCCCTGGAACTGGAGTTCTCCTGGAATTGGAGTTACAGACGGTTCTCAGCCGCCATGTGGGTGCTGGGGATAGAACCCGGGTCCTCTGTAAGAACACTCGGTGCTCTTAACCGCTAGGCTATCTCTCCAGCCCCGCGTATAGTGTCTCATATTTAGTAATTTCCATAATCAGTAACACTTTAAGATGAAATCAAGTTTTTACCAATACATTTCATAATTTTAAAATACAATTCAATTTAAGTTAGATATAGAGTCAGCTCTTTGTAAAAATTTCTTTAATATTTAATTTATTATTTTATGTTTATGAGTGTATTGCCTGCATATATGTAAATGCACCTATGCTGTGAAATGCTCAGAGAGGTCAGAAGAAGGCCGCAGATCTCCTAGAACTGGAGTTACAGATGGCTGTTAGCCATAATGTGGGTGCTAGGAATCAAATCCGGGTTCTCTGCAAGAATAACCAGTGTTCTTAACCACTGAGCTCTCTCTACAGCCCTGAGTCAGCTCTTTTAATATCATTTTTATTTGTATGTGCAATGAACTCAGAAAATACTAGAAAATACTCCTAAAAAAGGGATTCCTTAAAGACAGTCCATATAATTCTTTTTTTTTTTAATTTGTCCCCACACTGGCATTGAAATTACTATGTAGCCAAAGCTGGCCTTGAACTTCTGATTATTCTGCCTTTACCTCCCAAGTGTTGAGACTATAGAGGTTCATAACCATACCCAGTTTGTGAAGTGCTAGAGTTTGAACCCAAGGGCTTCAAGCATGCTAAGTAAGCACTCCACCAATTGGGCTACATCTCCAGCCCTTCATCATAATTCTTTAAATTTATCTCAGATATTATACATTCTTTTTATTATTCTAAATTATAATAGACACACCATGAAAAGAGAAAGCTGAAATGGGTAGACATGCACTAAGTGATAGAAGAATTCACTTGTTCTTTTACAGCCTATGAGTTTCTTGCCAAAACCTGGCTCAAATCTACCTTGAGATCTCCGTCAACATGGCAAGGCACACAAGATGTCACCCTGTATGATGGGTGAGATAGTTTCTACTTATCCAAGGTGCTTTTCTTCAAAACGTTTGCCTGGTATGAGCTTTCATTCATCAACTTAGCAAAATTTGCACTATTTATGTAAAAATCTTTTTAATATGTTCCTATTTCAACCATATTACCATTTGGGAAAACAGACTCTTCTCAGACGACAGTGCCCACATATGCACTGGTCCTTTCATCTGCTTACATATCAATAAAAGAGAGTTGTAAAGGTTATCTCTCTTTTTACAGTTAGCAGTACGTAAAGAGAAATGTGATATGTACCAGAAATAAAAAGGTCCAGTATGAAGGCATTAACGGAGATTGTCTGACCTTGTCTTTCAGAGTGCCCATTATTGTTTATAATGACTTAAACACTCACCGAAGCATGATGCTGACATTTATGGTGCATGAACTCCCACATCAGCCAAGCGAGAACTCTTCCACTTTCATTAATATTTTTTAATCAAAGGTTCCTGGAATCTAAACATTTCTTATTCCTTTCAGAACTTCCCAAAATCCATGACACCAAGTTCAAAGGCTCCCATTTTTAAAACCCAATATTTTTAAACTTGGTTATAGTAGCAGGTCACTTATTTACTCCTTGAAGAACAAGTAGACATTTATTTCAATATTACTACTTATATGGAGCCAGTATCTTTTGATAAAAAGTGTCTCATCCTCCAGATATTATTCTAGCCCTAAATCTAAGAGGTAGGCAAGTGTGCTTATGTGACCATCTGCTTTTGTCACTAACTTACTCAGCCTTACCAATAACTTTTTTTTTTCATTCTTGGCATTAACTGCTGAAATTATAACCTTCTGTGATTATTGAAAATGACTTAGCAACTGCGCAGAGGAAGAATCCACAGCTTCTAATACTGACTTAAAATTCTAACTTCTCTCATATTAAAACAAAAGATAGTTTTGAAAATTTATTATTTTCAGAAGTGGAAATATGCCCAGCATAGTGGTGCCTGCCTTTAATCCCATCCCTCAGGAGGCAGAGGCCAGTGGATCTCTAAGAGATCAAGGCCAGCCTGGTCTACATAGTGACTTCTAGGCAGGTTGAGACTAGAAATCTTGAATAATAATAATAATAATAAAAAAAAAAGAACTATTAACACACAAAAAATCTAGTAACAATAAAATTTTCTTTGAAGTTCTGTGTTCAGAATTGAAAAGAAGGGATGGAATGAAGGTATCATTACTTCATTGCTTTTTGGATTCATCCCTGGGTTTTGAAATGCATTGGAAAAATCATTAATGGTCCTCCTCTGTCAGATCAAGGAAGGCAGCAGAAAAGAAAAACGATGTAATGAATGAAGACATGGAAGACTGGAAAAAGGAGGATTACACAGATAGATTCTGTTTCCTTAAAAATAACCGTGAGGCAGGGTGTGGTGGCTCATGCCTTTAATCCCAGCACTCCGGAGGCAGAGACAGGCGGATCTCTGTGAGTTCAAGGCCAGCCTGGTCTGCATAGTGAGTGAGCTCCAGGCCACCTTGGACTAAAGGGAGATCCTGTCTCAAAAAGACAAATAAATAAATAAATAAATAAATAAATAAATAAATAAATATGCAGTGTGACTTCAATAGGGACAAATACTGTCTATCCTTCAAATTCTTACGGTAACAGTTATAAGATTTTAAGACAGAAAGATATTATTTTTCTTAATTGTTAGGTATGTGGGGGAATTTAAGAAATTTTTAAAAGAGAGTGAGTAAAAAAGGAAATTACAAAAAAAAACCCTCCTTTGATCTTACTCTGAAAATATTTCATAAAATTAAGTAGATATGTAAATTTGAATATCATTGTTGCAAATCCGTTGCCTTATCTAAAAATATTTACTGCATTAAAGTTCCTTCAAAATCCAGCCACAAGTAAGTCTGAGGAAAAATCCAAAAGCATCATTAACTTTCTACAAAGCATAGCACCGTATTGAATAGTAAATAAAAAGATCAATAAAGTGTAGAGACCAGAATAATACCTAGATATGCAGTCCTATTTCCATAGCATGGAGTTTAAGAATTTGTAGATAGTTAAATCCAGGTAGGTATAGAGCCTATGCATAAAAAAGAAACCTGTTCCCCAACTATAACTACTTTGTAATCTTATATACCAAAGCTATAGGAAATATTTTCTAATGTGTGTAAGGATTTCAGGAGTGTTTCTAGCTAAGAAAAAGAAGTGGGACTCTTATTCTCAAAAGTATTTCTGGCTTCCTTGATCCTCCAGTACTCCAATCAGAATGGTCAGGCAAAAGGGATGTATTAAGACCTATCACTTCTGAACATCAGAATGTCCTAGAAAATCTTCAGTAAATTAAGCTCACTCAGAAATAATTGAATCTGTGCAGAATCAATTGTAAGATATTATTTTGAAGGATATTAATTTAAAGACAAAATTCTGAATGACTCATACCACACAAGGGTATAATAGGTGGAAATATTTTCTTAATTTAAGACAGTTTGCACATTCATAGCACCATTGATCCAATGATAGCTTAACTAAATTACGGTTCCAACAACACACAAAATCCTAGGAAATTTAAACAACTCACAGGTTTCTATCCCAATACACCGGATTCCGCCAAGCATTGCTACAATTCTTTTCAATTCACTATGTTCAGTAAAGACAGATTTGTAATAAGTGACTCTATGAATATGACTGACTCAGTAGAACCTTTAAGCAGCCAAAGGAAAGTGAAGACCCCTCAACACCCTCCATAGAGCTTTACATATAAATGCTCCAATAATCTAAACAGTGAGCTCATGTGGCTTTTGTTTCTACTACACTCAAAGCTAATTCTGAGACCACTTTACGTCCATGTTTTGTACCCTCTGCCCCTAGACTAGTATCTGACAGGTGGTGTGATTTCAGGAACTTGGTCAATCAATGAATCAATATTAATAGAGGAAGACAATTTCTCTTTTTTTTTTTGTCTTTTTGAGTCAGGCTTTCCCTTTAGTCCCAGCTGGCCTGGAGCTCTCTGCTGAGCAGCAGGCTGGCCTTGAACTCACAGAGAACCACCTGCCTCTGCCTCCTGAGTGCTAGGATGAAAGGGGTACACCACCACACCTGAAGAGAAAGACAATTTCTAACCAGATGCTTCCTGTTTTAATATAGTGAACAAACACAATATGTCATTAGAGAAGTGTATACAGAGTTGGGGAGAAAGCTCTGTAGGTAAAAGCAGTTACCATTCAAGTGTGGGTATCTGAGTTTGAATACCCAGAATCTAAGTAAAACCTAGAAGCATGGTATAGCAGTGTCTTCTATAATCCTAGGTTCCTGAAGAGAGATGGGAGGTGGAGACAGGAGAATTCCTACAATCTTCTGATCTAGTTAGTCTGGGTTGCAAAGGGAGAAAACAACAAACAGATGCCTCCTCAATCAATGTGAAAGGCAAGGACCGACACCTGAGATCCATTTATCTTCCCTGGTACACACCTCACCTACTCTAACCATTCTCCCATTCCTTTCCCTTTCTGATCATATTCTATACTAGGAAGTCAAACAATATGGAATATACTCTGTAACTTTCTTGTCCTCTGGTTCATGGCTGTGCTTGGCTGTTGGGGAATCTTTGGCTAAATTAAAGAGAAAAGGCGGGGGGAGGGTGGCTAGAGAGCTGGTCAGCATCTAGGAGAACTGGGTGCTTTCATAGAGGACCCATGTTTGGTTCCCACTACCCACACTGTGGCTAACAATTGTTCTTACTCCAGTTCTAAGGTAGCCGATACTGACTTCTGGCCTCCACAAGCATTGCAGGACACAGGTACATTACATACATGCAGGTAGAACACTCATATACATAAAATAAAAATAAATAAATAAATTTAAAGAGATGAAAGTAGCTAATTAGAATATTTCTTCTCCAACTCCACCTGCCCAGGGCCTCTTTAGGTAGTCCTTTCTCAAAGCTTGTCCTTTTTCATTTGTTTCCGTGTCTGTCACAGTCTACCTAGAGTGGCTGTTACTCAATGAGGCAAAGTCTCACTGCCATGCTACTGGTAGTACTAGATGTAAGTTAATGTTATGTCATGAGGTGCTACCTTGTACTCTGAAGGATGATAGCAACATCCTTAGCATCTGTACTCCAAATTTAGGCAGAATTTGTATAGTAATTTACAATTTATAAATTATTTTCACCCGTTTTTTTCTCACCTGAGCTCCAGAAATCTGCAAATGGAATACTTTTATAAGCAAGAAAAATTAAACCCATAGATAATAGTTGGGTAGCTCTATTCCTAAAATTCTACAGAGGAATACATGGAATTTTAAAAACCCAAGTCATAATTGAATCCCCCTCGTACTACACTTGTTTATTAAGTACGTATTATACTAAACAACCATTTATTATTGTTTGCCTTGATGCTACTATTTCATCAGCAGAACTAATGTGATGCATACAAAGTAAGAAAATCATGGTAGAGTTTTCTAAGCATAATATTAAAGGAGAATGATATAGTCAGATACCGATTTTCTCTTTTTCTTCCCTGTAGAAAAATAATGTTGCAGGCATGTTTTATTGACAATTGAAATCCTCTTCAAAGATAATGTATTCTGAACCACTTCTACAAAAAAGCCTACCAGGATTACTAGAGAAAAATAGAATAACTCTAGACATGCTCATGTATTTGATCATTTTGTGTTATATCAAGAGTGATGCTTAATGTGTTTCAGAGTTCCAGAGACAGACAGCATCCTAGCCCCCACCTTCAGCCTGCCACCAAAACGATGTATGCAAAGCACAAACCTACTGAAATTTGCTCATTCAAGCAAGGGGAGACCAACTGGTACCAGATTTTATGATACCAGCCCATGTTGACACATGTGTGCCAAAAATGGTGAATGATCTCATTCTTTTTCCCCTTCTTTCTCTCTCTCTCTTTTTTTCCTTCCTTCCTTCGTTCCTTCCTTCCTTCGTTCCTTCCTTCCTTCGTTCCTTCCATCCTTTTTTCTTTCTCTTTCTTTTCTTGGTTCTGTTGAAAGATGACAGCATCTTAGATTCATTATGTTCAAAGGAAATGGATAGAGGGAAGTAAATAGAATGTATTTAAGAAAACCGGCTCGGCATGGTGGCACATGCTTTTTATCCTAGCACTTGGGAGGCAGAAGGAGGATTTCAGTTCAAGGCCAGCCTGGTCTAAAGAGTAAATTCAGGTCATCTGGAGATATAGGGAGACGTTGTCTCAAAAACACCAGAGAGAGAGAGAGAGAGAGAGAATCAGGACAGAATTTTTTTTTTTGTAGTGATCAGTACTAATCCAAAAATAGCATGGCTTCCTGCAAAAGTAAATCGTAACCATAATACCAGAAGGGAGGAGTCTTGACTTATACCAGCTATAAGTATATCATATTACCTTCAAAATGGCCCTGAAAATGTCCATCATGTAATTTAATATCATTGTCAGGTTCCATTCTAGGCATAAAGACTGTATTCTTAATGAGTTTTCCTCCTGCATTCATTATTCTGTCTACCCTTACAGCATCCTATTAAAAAGATCATGTTACACTGGGCGTGGTAGCACACACCTTTAATCCCAGCACTCAGGAAGCAGAGGCAGGCAGATCTCTGTGAGTTCAAGGCAAGCTTGGTCTATAGAGTGAGTTCAGGACCAGCTGGGGCTACAGGGAGACTGTGTCTCGTAGTGTTACACTCAGTTGACACATTTGGAGAGAGCAGCAAAGCCAAAAGAGAATCCTGTTCACTCTTCAAGACTAGGCACTCTCTACTGTGTCTCTGAGTGCAGGAGTTTAGACATATATCCAATAACCATTACAGACTGTATACATAATTCGCACTTGAAAAGTTGAATAAGTACTTTATAAAATTTCTCAGTCTTGAGATCCAGTAAGAGTGAAATCATTAAACTGGCGACCATATTCAGAGTCTATATAAATCTCAAAATATGTTAAAGCTTTATGTGTGAGGATAAACCTTTAATCATACAAGAAAAATATTTGATTCATCTAACATTGTCCATTATGATGCTTTTAAGAATGGAAATTATTTTGTACAAAAATCAAGATAAAATTGAGATAATAATAAATTATATATTTAGTGACAAAAATGTCATGATTAAATAGTAAAAATAGTCTGAAAATGTTATTTGGTTGAAGATTAAGTACTGTGTGGTTTATAAAGTGTGAGGATATTCAGTTGTTTAATATTTGTCTATTAGAGCTAAAGTAAGCAAAATGATGGCATTTCAAAGATGCTTAGTCATAATTCAGGGAATCCATGTACATACCTTATAAGGCACAGGGGCATTAAAATTCTGGGGTCCAGAGGCTGCAGAGAGATGGTTCAGTTGTTAAGAGCCCAGGCTGCTCTTGCAGAGAATCCAGGTTAAGTTCCCCACACCCCTGTCAGGCAGCTCACAACTCCTGTAAATCCATTTCCAGGGAATCCCACTGCTGCCTGTGGTCCTCACAGGCTCCTCCTGCACCCAGGCACAGACCCCCACTCAGACAGCATACATAGAAATATAACTACAGTAAATCGAAAAAAGGAAATATTGTAATCAAATAACTAACCAACCAGAGGATTTTTCTGGGTCATTGATGTGGAGTCAATCTAATCATTATGTCCTCAAATGTCTACAGAAGAGGTGACAGCATAAGACCATCAGAATATGTAAAAAGTGAGGAAGACTAGGTGATGCTGGCTTTGAATATGGAAGTGAGGAAGCCTAGGTAATGCTGGCTTTGAATATGGAAGTGAGGAAGCCTAGGTAATGCTGGCTTTGAATATGGAAGTGAGGAAGCCTAGGTAATGCTGGCTTTGAATATGGAAGTGAGGAAGCCTAGGTAATGCTGGCTTTGAATATGGAAGTGAGGAAGCCTAGGTAATGCTGGCTTTGAACATGGAAGGGAATCAAGAGCTAAAGAAGGCTAGCAGTTTCCAAAGGCTGAAAAACTCAAGAAAATAGATTTTGTTCTTCACTCTCTAGAAAGAAACACAACAATGCCAACACAATGATTTTAACCTGAGATTCATTTCTGACTTTCAGCAATTATAGCTGTAATGAAAGATGTGTTTTAGGTCACTATGCTAACTCTAATTTACTCCAAAGGCACGCAGGATTTGATAGAAGAATAAAAGAGCCTAGAAGTGATTGGTAGATGCATTAACCAGGACAAGAATGAGCCTCCTGATTTTAGGAGCACTCCCATTTCCTTATATGCAGCCCAGCATTGTCTACAGAAAGACTATGAAGACACTTTAACATCACAAGGGCTGCTTTTGTCAGTAGCTTAAAATATTTATTTAAATTTCCAGGATAGCCAATAAATAAAAATTCACCAAAATACTTTAAATATTAAGCACATCATATATACATTTCAAATAATTACACTGCTTTATTCCAATTCTTTATAGAATTCATCATTATACCACTGAAATAAATGACCTAGTGATATAAATGACCTAGATCACTAAATCCTCGTGTGGGAATAACCCAGTGCAGAGAACACCGTTTATGTAGTTTACTAAATTATGTAACTAAAAACCTGAAAAAGAAAGAAAAAAAATAATAGAAAAATGAGTGCATGAATGAAAAAATGTTTTCCCATTGGACAGATTTATCTGAAATAATCAATCTGAAATAATCATTCTTAGAGGCATTTTTTTCCCTCAAGTCAATTTCCAGTTCCTACAAGTAGCCAGTAGTAATGTCACCTTATTAAACCACTAATATTCATCAGTGTAAGCATACCCTTGATAGGATACTGTAATCGATGTTTAAGCTCAAACCACTGCCCTAAGAGAATTAAACAGATATGCTACCAGGTTTTGTAGAAAATAAATGGAACAAGTTTCAAGAATAGTTACTGAAAATAAGGCCTCAGGAGACTGGCAAAGTTGGCAGTATAAAACGCCAAGAAGCTGAAGTGCCAAAATATTAAGGGGAGAATTGCAACTCAGGCAAACCTCGCTGAGATGCTCCTTCCGGAACATCTGCTCCACAGCTCTTCCCATACTGCAGGGCTGCGATCTAAGCAGATCCTCTGGAAATGAACCTGTCCGGTGTTAAATCAGAAGCCTCCTTTTGGAATTCACAGTCTTTTATGGAGACTCTGGATAAGGACCATAGGTTTTTGCTAATTAATTTCTAAGGGTTTTTAAGAATTTCCTGAAAAAAGATTGCATTTTTTAACATTCACCTTCCCCTGCTCCAACTCACAGTCCATGCTCTTCTACCAGCAGGAGCACACACACACACACACACACAAATCAAATGAATTGAGAAAATTGATAATAACATCAGTATTAAATAAAGATTACCTAATTTCTACCTGGACTCAACCCAGGGCTCCACTGCCAGTTCCAGTTTAAGAGTCTGAATCAAGAAACCAAAAGAAATAGAAAGCTCAACCAGAGTTTCCTTGCCTCCATGTAACTCCCCTTGGATTCTGCCAGGTGTCCCCTCTGAGTTCCCTCATAAAAGTATCACACCAGGGTTTTTGTGTTCTTATCTCCTTCCATAAACAAAAATATAACATGGAGAGGCAATATCTTAAAAGCTGTTGTCAACCTATAATTTAAGCAATATTATCTAAAAGCCAACTGGTAAGAAATAACAGTGTTAATGAAACACATGATAGGTACTCAGGTCAAAAAGAAAGTACTAGTAAACAATGAAAAGCAATTAAAAATAGTAATGTTTAAAACACAATGGTTTTTCTGCAGACATTCCCAGGCTAAAGCACTTTCTAAATACAATATATTTATAAGACATAAAATATGTGAGAATATTGGCGCCTGGACAAGAGCACAAGCTTCTCTTGCAGAGGACCCAGGTTTGATTCCCATAACCCACATGGCATCTAAGAAGAACCCATAATTCCAGTCTGGGAGATTCTTCAATGCCCTCTTCTGACCTCTGCAGGCATTGCATGATATGGTGCACTTACATACATGCAGGCAAGACATTCATAACACATAAAATAAAAATAAGAAAATAGCCAGACATGGTGGTGCATGCCTTTATTCCCAGAACTCGGGAGGCAGAGGCAGGTGGATCTCTGTGAGTTCAAGGCCAGCCTGGTCTACATAGTGAGTTCCAGCTGAGACTAAAGGGCCACCCGGTCTCAAAAAGATCAAAAAACAAAAAACAAAAAGAAAGAAAAAAAGAGAGAATAGGTGATGGCAGACTATAAAGGAGGAAGAAATCTTCTGAAGCAATTGTCAAACATCAATTTTCCTGGAATTAGTAAATCTTTCCCCAGGGCATGTATGATTCCCATTATAACCTTTATAATGCTACATTATTCTTTCTTTAAGAGATCTATAAGGCAGTCTCTCCTAAGAATGTGTGGCTTCTGCTTTATATTCCTGGTATATGAGTGAGCACCATTTATTTAGACATTCAATTTTGGAAATAATATCAGAGAATTATTTAAAGTCCTTCTTATTGGGAATTACAATGGTTAACATGGACACAGCTTAGATAAACAGTTCTGTCGCTAGGGTACTGATTTTGAGTTATATGATCAAAGGATATTGGAAACCTTCTGGTAAAAACATTCATGATTGTTACTTTTTATGGTGTTTTCAGTGTAGCTGGGACACTGAAGTTGAAAATACAGCTACTGTTTAAAGTAGTCTTATATCTTGGCTGCTTTATCATGACTTTTGACTCCCTCTGAGGCAGTGAGAAAACAGCCTGCTTGGAGGGAAAAATCAAGATGGAGTAAGTGTAAAAGCTGACAGGATGCCACTTGGGAAAGAAATGCACAGTGCCTCCGAAAATCATAAACTGACCGTTGCATAGGAGACTAAAGAAGCAGGCCCACAGAGACTACCCACAGCCCAGGAAGAGGGACACGCTCTGGAATTCCAGTTTGCCAAAGTCATTATTCTAGCAATCTTCTGCCACAGCTTAAATCAAGTCACAGAGTTAATAAAACTTAAAGCAGCTTTCAAGAATTCCAATATGCCTGTTAAATAATATTGTTCACCAAACAGACACTTTTTAATTAATTTTATAAATATCAATATACGATTGTTGTAAAACATAAAATGGTTTTGAGTTTGTGCTGATGGTGGTGCTGGTGGTTGTGATGGTGGTGGTGGTATTGGTGGTGCGTGTGCCTGTTTGGCTGGGCAGGGGCAAGGAGTAGGGTAAAGAGGTAGCCGTGAGAACATCTGGCAGGATGGAGTTCAGACAGTAAGGTTTTAGCCTCTAGATTTTTCCTCAGGGCTGATTTTTTTTTTTTTTTCAGACCTTTCAATGTAGGCAATCATATAAGTACAGAAAGACACAACTTCCTACCCCTATTCCCTTAGTACTTTATTTCTTACTATCTTTTGACTTTGATGAAAAAGTCTCTCTCTTACCCATTTTTTTCAATTATTCAATAAAGAGGCCCAGCAAGAAACAAGCTTAAGTGATGAAAAAGAAATAAGCCAAACATTTTTTGGACCCCCGAGCAAAGTCCTCAATTTTTTTTCCCCTTTTTGTAAATTGAGACTTTCTACTCTAGTTCTGAAGCGTAAGGCATTTCAACGTTTTCTCAGAGTGATAAAATAAAGTGTCTTCGATTCCTCTCTGCAGATGAGTGCTGGAAATGAAAGGTGGCACTCTGCTATTTTTGGTAACAAGACATTCTTTTTTACAAAAACTAATTTTGTTTTCTAGGAAATACTTGGGCTTGGAACCATGACTTCATTTTTAAACTCCCTCTATCTTTATCAAATACGCTTCCTATAAGGTGTAAAAGACATCATTTTCATTACTAACCACAGGTTTACAGCTGGATTAGTAAGGGAAAAAAGATAAGGAAAAGATGCATGATTCACTCAACATCAGAGATCAGACTGAAATAAATCCGGAAAATCTGCATTTGCATCCCTGTCGGGATCTTGCCTACTAAAACAAAGGCATTTTACCAGGTAAGGCTTTCTGAATTTCAATCTCTTCTTCTACAAAGCAGGATGAGATGAATGATTTTCTTCTAGCATTAAACAGCACATGGGAGGCAGAAGCAGGCTGGTCTTTGTGAGTTCAAGGCCAGCCTGGTGTACAGAGTGAGTTCCAGGACAGCTGGAGCGGCAGGGACACCCTGTCTCAAAAAGACCAAAAAACAAAAAAAAAAAAAAAAAAAAAAAAAAAAAAAAAAAAAACAAAAAACCCAGCACAAAACCACCACCAACAATAAAAAACTCCACAGTTCCCATGGCAGCACGCCCCATGCAGTGAATGGCAGAAATTGAAAAAGCACCACCCTCGTCAACTTTGGAAACAAGATAAAAACCACGGGTCTGCATGACACAATAATGAAAAAACGAGAAATGTTCTGGGTTCTGTTGTTATTAGGCTTCACATAAATCACTCTCATTTTCTTTGCATGGTGTCTGTCTGCCTAATATTTAGTCCTGTTTTTTTCTTAATTAAAATGTTTTTCGCTACATTTATTTTGTGTATTTCCAAGCATACATGTGCAAGCTCATGCATGCTACAGGACACCTATGGAGGTCAGAAGACAATTTATGAGAGTTATTTTTCTCCTGCCAACCAGGTTCTTTGGGCGCCAAACACCTGTATCCACCGCGTGATCTCATTGGTCCAAATTGAGCATTTCTAGTAAGAGATGAAAAATATACACATTTGCACAAAGATTATAAAAGTAGCACACAAATCAATTTAATATTTTCAAACTACTTTTGTTCTTTCACAATGTGTGGAAGCTATCTTAATAACAAATTGTGACACACACAGTCTCGTCATAATGCACTTTAAATCTATCTAGAATTTGTCTTAGTCAAATAATTAGCAAACAATATTATAGGACACATTTGAAATTATAATCAAACTATGAGACAGGACAGAGCCTGATTCTTTACAAACTGGGATATCCTGCATTGTGTTCTGATGACGACTGTTGACTGTTCTTACATTAAAAAGAACAAGCAAGGGGCTTAAAAGTGGGGGCTGAAGAGACTGCTCAGCCTTTAAACATTGGCTGCTTTTGCAGAAGACCTAAGGTGGGTTCCCATCACCCACATGGCAGTTAACAATGACCCATAACTCCAGCTCCAGCTGATCTGATGCTATGTCCTGCCCTCCAGCAGCACTGTGCAACACCGTGGTGCACGTACACATATGCAGACTCGTACACATAAAATAAGAATAATAAATCATTCTTTTCTTGAGGACTGAGGGGACTGGTTCTTTATTTCAAAAAGACACTTGTCAATATTCAGTGTCAAAACAGTTGCACTGCCGGGCGTGGTGGCGCACGCCTTTAATCCTAGCACTTGGGAGGCAGAGGCAGGCGGATCTTTGTGAGTTCAAGGCCAGCCTGGTCTACAGAGTGAGTTCCAGGACAGCTGGGGCTCCAGGGAGACCCTGTCTCGAAAAGACAAAAAAAAAAAAAAAAAACAGTTGCACTATGGGATTCTTTCTCCCAATTGGCCCCTAAAAGACCACAAAGGACAAGGAAAGGAGCCAGTCACAGTGGCAGGACAAACACCTCAGAGACCTCACAGCAAAGACCGAAAAATGGACCTGGGTGGGGAAGCTTTGAATGATCCGCATATCACTAGCCCACAGACTGCAAAAAAGTCCTCACAGTCAACTGGGTGGCCAGGGTAACCCAACCCATCAAAAGCAAAGTTTCAAAGTAATATAAATTTCCAAGTTCTGTACATAAGCTATTTAAGATTTCTCCAGCACAAGGAGATCAGACTCAGAGAGTGCAGACAGCACACACAGGACCTTCTTTCTCCCTTTTGGAGGCTGGAGAGTGCTAAGTAGTCACCTCAATGCTAAGGGGCACATGATCCATTGTGAGCGTTGGGAAGGGGGTAGAGTGGAGACAAGTTTGGTCTCTGGGCTGGAGCTGAATGGCACAGCACTTGACTAGCATGTACAAGATCCTGGGCACTGGGGGAAGGGGTGTCTCACAGGTCTCACTGTCTTAATTTAGTAACATCTGAAGAAAAAAGTTATAAAATAAAAATAAGGATAAAGTAGTCCAGAAATGCCTAAAATGGACACCTTCACAGCCTGGTACCGGTTTTTGTTTTTGACTAGCTTTTCAGAATCCCCTTTCTGTCTGGCTAGGACTGTACAGAGCAATGAAGTCTCCCATAGTCAAGACTTCGCCTGGGCTTTGCTGGCTCTCAGCAAGGCAGGGCCAAGCCTGTGTTCCTCCTCTAAGGACAGGGCACTGTGCACTAGGTGGAAAAGTTACCTTCCAAAAGTGAGACAGGAATTAGATTGCGGCTTCCAAACTGTGGAAGTACTAGGACTGTTACAAATGGTGCTACAACAAAAAAGTAATTACAGATGTCTACATCACAATGGGCATCAAAGACACTTGCTTTGTGCTCACATTCCTTAAATGCTGTTCCCAAAGGTGCCCCGCCCCTCCCTGCTGGAACTCCAGAAAAAGGCAGTTTGGTGAAAAGACGTGAGAGGTAGAGGGGGTGGCAAAGGAGGAAGCATCCTTCAGTTAAAAGATCAGTGCTCATTTTCTAAGTCAGCCTCTGGCAGGCTGGCCTCAGGCCAAGTCAGGGTCAGAGAGAAGAGAGGCCGCAGGGCGGGCCTGGGGAGCTCTTCTCCTTCAGGGCCAACAGTTTGTGACAAAGGTATTCTTTGGTGTCTAGAGCTTAGCTTCCAAGTCATCAATGATTTTTCCCAGTTTGGCTACCGATCTCTCAGTAAACCCAGCACGGGCCTCTGTCTCCTCGAGTTTATTAGTAAGGATCTGCATTTCTTCCTCGTATTCATCTCCTTTTTCAGAGAACTTCTCTTCACCAGCACTCAGACACTTCCGGTTCTGATCCATCAGTCTGCTCATCGATCTCTAAGCAATGAGACTGTGCCAGCTCAGCTCGTTCCTCTGTGCGTTCCAAGTCTCCTTCAATAATCACCAACTTAGGAGTCAACTTTTCTCCCCCCCCCCCTTTTTTTTTTATTCTCAGCTGTTCTGGGACTCACATTGTAGACCAGGCTGGCCTTGAACTCACAAAGATCCGCCTGCCTCTGCCTCCCAAGTGCTAGGATCAAAGGCATGCGCCACCACCCGGGCTCCCAGGAGCCACCTTTTCATACTTGCATCTGCCTCTTCTGCAATGTGCTTAGCTTCTGGTAGCTGGATTTCCTGGAGTTCCATCTTTTCTTCATCTCTTAGAGCCTGCTTTTCAATAACCTTCACACCTCTCATTCTCATCACCAGCTTTTTCGGCTTCCTCCAGCTTCCATAGGGCAGTGACCTAGCGCTCCTGAGAATGGTGCAGCTCCAATTTAACCTCCTGGGTCAAGGAAGCCACCCCAGCGTTAACAGCTCCGAGCCTTACCTCTTTCTCTTCCCACTTCCGGCAGGAGGTGCTAGGCCCTCTCCTTCACATCATCCAACTCCATGGTGCGAATCTCGGCCATGGTGCCCACCCAGCTGCCTCTGGAACTCGGTTCCTAACTCCACCGGTCCACCTGGCAGCTGCTTCTCACCCCTACTTCCATCTGCTCCAAACATTTTTTAAAAGCTTAAAACTGGTAGCTGTGAATTCTCGGGAATCTGTAGCCATACACATTCATTAGGAGCTCAAGAGTGTAAAGTTAGTGTTCACCCTATTCATTACTGGGTATGGAAAACAATTCCCACTTGTCTGAATGAACACGCACATAAACTTCCACATGCATCCAAGAATCATCTTGAAAGATAATACACACTGAAGAAATGATGCATTTCACTGTACTCACAATGCACTTACAGAAAACACTCTGGGACCTCAGTGTTTTCTCCTCTTTGAACCTGGATTAGGCTTGTCTGTATCATTGAAACTGATGGGACTCCTAACTGTCCCCTTTCATAATTGTCTTCTTTCATACTGACTTTGAGAAAGCTTTCCCACTCAAATCAAATGGATTCAGAGCCGAATTTGCTTATACTTTATTGATCTGGTAATGGCCAATGTATTTACGGCAAGTTAATACTTAGTTTTGTTGTGATTGTTTTAGTTTTTTGTTGTTGTTGTTGATGTTATTTTTTTCCCATTTGGTGTGATAAAACACTTACAGAAAGCTCTTGGGGAAGAAAAGATTTATTTGGCTTACTTGCCCCAGTCACAGTTGGATCTTAAGGGTAGTTAAGAGAAGAACCTGGAGGCAGGAACTGAAGACGAGACCATGAGTGAACATTGACTACTGGCTTGTTCAGCTACTTTTCTTACCCAGCCCAGGCTGGCAGCCTAGGGGTGGCACTGCCCACAGTGAGCTGTGCCTTCCTAGTTGTAAAGGAGAAAGGAGGCCACCTGTGGCCTCTTTTGTGCTAAATTACCTGCTTGTCTGTTTACACTGAAACCTGGCCTAAGGCAGGATTTGCCTGCATTAGCAAGCCTGTGACACCTTGAGATCAAAGGCACTCAGGAGTTCTTGTGCTCATGATGCTAGCACTTGTGATGTTATGGAACATGAGGCACAGGGTCTGAAACCAGGCCCTGAGATATGATGTCTCTCTGGGCATAAATACAGAATGCTGTGCATAAAAAGATGAGTCCTTCATACCATCAGACAGGGACTACTGGCCGTTATTTGCATGTGTCATCGTAGGCCATGAGGCTCATGTAGTAGTGACCAGTGGTTTGGATAGACAGAGGTCTATCAGGCCACCAATCTGGGAAGCTGGTGTGGGCCAGTGGGTTGGACTGCAATCAAGCAGACCACGAATCTGGGAAGCTGGTGTGAGGCTGGACGCCAGCTGTGGTGTGTGGTGAGTGCCCAAGCAGGAATTTGACTGTAGAGTGCCAATCAGGCAGCAGTATGGAGGATCTAGGAGTGCCAATAGGGCATTGTCTGGTGTAGATGTTAGATTAGACAAGCAGGCAGTGGAAAGGCTGCCGGCCTTTGGCCCCAAGGTTTGGGACATCTGCCGGTGGCCATCTTGTGTCTTCCCTTTTCCCTGTAATCTTCGCATGGTGGAGTGATACCACACCTAGTCAACTAACAATTAAGAAAATGCCTCACAGACATTCTCCCAAGCCAGTATGAAGGAAAAAATTCTCAGTTGAGGGTTCTTCTACCCAGGTGATTCGAGTTTGAGTCAAGTTGACAAAAACTAAGCAGCACAGTGTTCCACCAAGGCACTGGGTAGGGTTTCCAGAGGCGAGTGACTTTAAGTTGCCTGTTTCTGAATGGTAGTTGTAAGAGAATGAAGAGAATTTCAGTGAGATCTGGAAAGTCTGTTGGTCCCTTACCGATTTTATTATACTTCACTTGTCTCAGGAGGAAGTTGCTGCAATGGTTGAAATATTTTAACTATCTTTTGTGAAAGAGAAAAATGTAATGAGGAAACAGGTGTCAGAAAGCTAATTCACTGATTTTCATGCTTAAAATTCTAAATAATTTTCACAATTCTAAGACCAATTCAGAGGTAAAATACAAGAGAATCCAGAAATATTTCAATAGTGAACATTTTAGGAAAGATTTTCACTTAGAAAAAAAAAAATCCAACAATGAAAACTGCCATCTATACTAAGGAGACATTGTGAAGCTCAAATGTATTTTCATAAACGATCACCATGAAGTAGGCATTGGTGCTATTCATTTGCATTTAACTGTTTCAAAAACTGATATGAATTTGAAATGATAAGAAGACTGAAAACTAACTACAAAATGATAGGCAATATTCCCCCCCTGCTTGTAGGCTCAGTTTCTCCTAGTGAACAACACTGAGAATGTGTTGCATAGAAAATTCCAAAAGCAAAGAACTTTTTTGGTCTTTTTGAGACAGGGTCTCCCTGTAGCCCCAGCTGTCCTGGAACTCACTCTATAGACCAGGCTGGCCTTGAACTCACAAAGATCCGCCTGCCTCTGCCTCCCAAGTGCTAGGATTAAAGGCATGCGCCACCACACCTGGCTAGAACTCAGAGTTTTAAATAAGTTCCACTGCAGCATATTGCTATAATTCTCCTACCTCACCATGAGTTATCATCATTTATCTTATTATACCAAATTATGAATTGCATTCTAATATTAATATTTATGTATCTTAATTGATGTTCATCATTATGACAAAAAAGCTGAGAAACAACTTAAGGAAGTAAGATTTGCTTTGACTTTTGTACTGTACTCAGAGATTACAGTTGGTAGTCACTTGGCTTTATGGACTCAGCATGTGACGCATTCAACAACGGATTCATCCTTTAGTGAGGTAGACCCTTCATGAATTCAGGGACTTGTGAACTTGCTGCAGGATCCCACCTTTAACACATGAGCCAAAGAGACATTTCTTATCCAAACTATACCTGTGTGCACAGGACAAAGCACAGGACCCATAGGGCCTGGTGCTATTTGTAATTTCAGGACTCTACTGATGGTTTAGAATATATCTCTCTGCTATCAGGGGTTTAGTGTAAGTCATATTTTAATTTCATGCTTAATAATGAGTTCCTAATGGAAGGGAAACAAGACCAGGTTATTATAAATCCTTTGTTAACTTTATCTTTACTTTCTTTCAAATATTGGGCATGCTTCTGAAAACTGAAGAGCAAAATATTGAAAAAATAGATTTTAATTTTTGTAATGTACTAACTAGCCAGCTTTTGTCAAAATTTTACTTTCCATTAAAGGAAATTTACCATCCCGAATCCAATGGTAAATTCAGACAAGACTAATGGATTTTTTTCCTACTTGAACTAATGACATCCATTAACACAACTTGTGAATAAAGAAGGAAATGAAGAATATTAAAATAAGAAAAAAACATGTGATGAGGTACATCTAAAAAAACCCAGGAGTGCATAGAAGAAAGAGGAGTACACATCAGTTTAATATCCAACTTCCTATTTTTTAAATTGCACTTTGATTAAGGTTTAAAGTGGACTATTCCAAAAAATGGAATGAGTAACAGAATTTCAAGAACATAATAAAACGTTTTAAAATAGCAAGGTAAAAATATCACTGAAGGCTTTCAGAGAGGTAAACTAATCCATTTTCACCCTGATAGAAATGGTTGTCTATAATAGAGAACTATTTCAGCTACTTCACAGTAGTAGTTGAGTATGTGGCCTCTGTAGCTAGAGTGTCAACTTGAACCCCATCTCCGCACCCTGTAAATTATGTGACTATGTGTAAGTTAATCAACTCTACTACCCTCTATTTTTCACATCTGTAAAAAAAGTTAACTATAGGTGCCACTTCATGCTTTTTGTACCTAATTAATGATTCATGTGTGCAAAGTATGTTGATCAATGCTGCAAATAAAATGTGCAATATTAGCTCTGCTACTGTAATATATAGTGTGCCAGTGAAGCCCTGAAGGAAGCTGTTGTTGTCTATTTCTGTCACTGCTGTTTGTCCAGTGATTAGAATGCTGCCTAAAACATAAAGGACATACAGCTGTCACTAATAAGCATTTGCTTTCAGAGGTGTTAACTGGACTAACACAGTGGGTTGTAGGTACTATGTATTTACAAGCACATATGCATATGTATATTTGTGTAGGCATGCACATAAACATGTGTTTCATGTTAAAACTAAACATTAAATTAAAACCAACAAGTTTAAATAAAGAAGTAAATTTCATTGATTCTGACCATTTTATGTTTAAGTTTGGAAAAAAATAGATGTTACCATGTTTAATTCCCAACCTTGTCTGGAAATGCAATCTCTGAACCTAATTTTGGTCCTTGTCTTCAACAATTAAATAGAGTGCAAAGTAGATTTAGAATGAAAATTTAAAAACACACTTTTGTTTATGCACTATTTATTGCTGTGTCTCTGAATAGAGGAATGTTAAACTTTCTGTTTTTAAATGTTGGGACTTAGAAAGGCACATCTGAAGGAACATGGACTTAGAGCTTCCTTGCCTGGGCATGCTAACCAGGGGACATTTAACTCCTGCTTTTCATTTTAATGATTAAAACTTAACTAGATGTTTCCTAATATTAACATTATCACTCAGCATAACTTATATTTGTGAATTGTTTTATGTAAATATGGATTTTTCATTAATTACTATATCTTCAAGGACTTATTTCTTGGTTAGCAAAATCAAGCAATTAAAATTCTATTTAACATCAGTGATTCCCATGAATGATGGAGACTACAGAAAGCATTCAATGGTGTGTGTAAATTGTGAGATGTAGGAAACTAAAACACATCTTCTAAAGTGTATGTGCATGCATGCATATTATAGAGGGCTTTAAAGTTAAAAAAGGGGCTGGAGAGATGGCCTAGCGGTTAAGAGCGCCGACCGCTCTTACAGAGGACCCGGGTTCGATTCCCAGCACCCACATGGCGGCCGAGAACCGTCTGAAACTCCGATTCCAGGAGAACTCCAGTTCCAGGGGAATCCGAGACCCTCTTCTGACCTCCGCGGCATTGCACGACACGGGTGCACAAACTTGCATGCAGACAGTACATTCATACACATACGGAAATAAATAAAATTAATAAAAAAAAATAAAAAAAGAACCATTTAAAAAAAAAAAAAAAGGGTCTGAAGGTTATGGCCCTTATCTGATGGGGCTGGTGTTCCCAGAAGGGACAGTGGAGCTTTCTCTCTGCACATGCACAGACCACTTGAGGACACAGTGGCAAGATGGCCACCTACAAGCGTCACCAGAAATCAGATTCAGCAGCACCTTATTCTAAGAATTCTAGTCTTCAGACTAAAATAAAATTGAATTCCTATTATTTAAGACCCTCAGTGTTTGGTATTTGGTTATGACTGTATGGAGAAACTAGTATAAATTATCAAAATAGCAAAGAAGGTTGAGGAGATCAGTTCCAGATCTGATGCCTTCTTCTGACCCCCACAGATGGATGCACCTGCCTATGGCAATATAGTCAAACAGATTTAAAAAAAAATCATACAGTGATTACATTTGATTAACACAGACTGACTATATTATGGAATAATCACAATATTCTTTATTATAGATATGCATTTCCTTTTCATCTTTATAACTTTACTAAAATACTGAAACTTGGTAGGTAAAATCTATTACCTGTCAACTCTTGAAGTATTCAGTGGACCTCACCAGAGTAACAGCACCTGGACAGACCCCTGAGCATCTGGTCTGCTTTAAACAATCCACAGATATTTGTCATATGAATTCTTTTGAAGTTTCTTCCCACAGTGAAAAAAAATATTATCCTCTTTAAATCTCAGCTTCCTTGGGTTAAAACCAGGATAAGAAACAGCTGCATGATAACAAAATCTCAATAAGTGACAAATCTTTCTCTATACCACTCTAATGAGAGGAAGAAAATGAGGGTGCTGCAGGGAGACTCCTCCCCACCACCTTCTTCCTTCTCTTCCCAAAATATGAAGTAGAAAGTGGAGATAGACTGGTTGAAATGGCTATTCTTGAGAAAACAGAAAGAAACCAGCACAAAAGACCTAATCTCACTGGGAGGAAGTGGAGGTGACTACTTTTCACTCCAATCTGTCAGTCACATCAAGCCCTGACATTTAGTGCCATCCCCCTGCCAAAACTCAAGGCCATAGACATTTGCTTTTGTCAGGCCAGAACTCCCCCGTCAGATACAACCTCCCCACAAACACACCCCGACTTTTAGAGCTGCAGACACGGGGTGCTTTAAATGAGTTCTCACCCTTCTAAACTCCAGAAGCCTGCCACCCTTCCCTAAGGCCCTAATCAAAATTTCCATTTCTTAAGGACTATTGATCTTTGGGATGTGCTGACCTAGTTATCTGCTTAAAGCAATTTACACCCAGGTGAGCAGAAAGCCAAACCAACTCCAGCAGAGGTCATTTCCATTTTAGAAAAGGAACTCCCTGGGACATTCCTGGATCCACAGGAGGGAGTTGACCTTGTCCCCTTAATTCACACTATATTCCCATTTCCAGACTTTTCCTTCTTTTTCCAGATATGCCAGGGTTTCACCTTTAAAAATGATGGCTTGCCACAGGGCTGCATGGAATCAGAATTTTATCAGTGAGTCTGAGTTGGCACAGAGAATGAACAATATCTGCAGGAATATACAAATTGACAGATACAGAGATCCCTGCAAGTGTTCAGGCATACATGTATCTATTTTTTCCCCAGATAAGGAGCTCGAGAAAAATACTGACAACGCATATGCTTTCACAGCTCTTCCTCAAGCCCCCTCAAAATGTGTCAGAAGTGTGCTAAGGTGACCATAGCCTCCATTACTTTCCTAAGGCTTTGATGTATATAGCACCACCAAGAATAAGGGAGGGGAAAAACAGTGAATTGTTCATTTGTGACTGAAGCCAGGGTCATACACTGTGTTGAGAAAACAGGGCCCCAGATAATACTTTAAGGAGGCTCTATCTCAGAAACCCCATTCACAGAAAAAGAAAGTGTTCAGAGGATCATAGATGATATTAAAATGATTACACCTACTACACTACTGAACCAATATAAGTGGATTTACAGGCTAACTAAGCACCAAAGTTGAATCATTAAGTTCCTCTGCAAGGTATTAGGTCCCTCTAGGGTAAGGACCACACTTTGGCACTAGGGAAAACAGACTAGAGAGATAAACTTGGGAGCAGTTACTCTTACCCCAGTGAACCCTTTTCCTGAGGGGTGTCACTTTGGCATTATCTTACCTAGCAAAAGTAATCCTTTCTCTAGTCCTCATTTTATTCCTTCCCCATAGCCTTATACAAGGTAATAAAGATTAAAAATGGAATTAAACACTTCAAAATAAGTTTGATGAAAAGTTGCAGATAAAAGAACAAAATCATGCCCTGCAAGAGAGAGGGAACTAACTCCAAAGAATTATCTCCACAGGCCACTGGAAGCATTAGAATTAAAATTAATTTTTGAAGGTAGGCTTGGTGTGCACACATTTAGTCCCAACAGAAGCAGGTAAATTATGTGAGATGGAGGCCAAACCTGGTCTACATAGTGGGTTCCAGGTCAGCTGGGGCTGCAGAGAGATCTTGACTCAAAAAGACCAAAATAATAATAATAATAATAATAATAAAGTATTATAACTTTTGATGGCTTTTTTTTTGTCTTTTCCAGACAGGGTCTCCCTGTAGCCCCAGCTGTCCTGGAACTCACTCTGTAGACCAGGCTGGCCTTGAACTCACAAAGATCCACTTGTCTCTGCAAGTGCTAGGATTAAAGTCATGTGCCACCACACCAGGCTCTTTTTTTTTTTTTTGATGGCTTGTTTTTTAATGTAATTTTAGTCATATACAGTTGCTATAAGCAATTAAGTAATTGGACCTTCAAAGTATAACTCATAAAATACTTTTTTTTGAAGGTATGAATAAAGCTCATGACTTGAAAAATGGCGTGCTATAAAATAAACATTTCCCGACTTCTTTCAAATATGTTCAGATTCTTAAATCCTCTCTCTATCTCTTTGGGAAGAATTTGTCCTCAAAGTCTGAAGATAAACCTTATTCAAATACATTTTTCACAATGGTGGCCTGGCGCTGGAAACCTCAGCCTAGCAATCTGTAGGCTGAGGCAAGAGGTTCAGCTTGGGCTATACTAGGGACTTTTCAAGTGGCCTAAGCTACACAGTGACTCTCAATAAAACGTATCACCAAACAAAAACCAGAACACAGATTTCACAATGTCCCTCAGACGTTTCCAGTGTGCTTCAATCCTCGCTGAACAATTTTTCATAAATTCCATACACGTTGTATGCTCAGGTCTAGGTCAATCATTCAGGAAAATAGCCATTCCTTACATTATTATCCATCTGAAAAATTATGAAAGTGCTTTTTATATAGTTTGTTCCAAAGAAAAAATTACCTAGTTCTCTGGAATTAATGGCTATGACACAAATATATTTTTTTTCTGCTCTACAATCTTTTCATTAATTTTATGAGGGTAAGAGGCTCATTACTCCATGCACAGCCTGGACTGTAGTGATATTAGTTGCAGTAAAGGGAAAGAACAAAACTGAAGAGTAGGCTCAACAGTTAAGAACATTTTCTGTTCTGCTGCCAGAGGACCTGGGTTCAATTCCCACCACTTCAAATGGCAGTGAAAACCACCTGTAAACTCCAGACCCAGGGAATCTGACACACTCTTCTGGCCACTGCAGGGGATTGCATGTATATGGTCCACTAACATGCATGCAGGCAAAACACTCATACACATCAAAATAAAAATTTTAAGATAAAATTTTTTTTGGTCTTTTTGAGACAGGTCTTCCTGTAGCCCCAGCTGTCCTGGAACTTGCTATGTAGAGCAGGCTGGCCTTGAATTCACAGAGATTCGCCTGCCTCTGCCTCCTGAGTCCTGGGATTAAAGGCATACACCACCACATCTGGCTTAAAATAAAATTTTAAAGAAATAAAGAAAAGGACATTTTTCTAATGAATGAATACTTTAAATGAACCAGTCTGCAGCATTGTCATAGTCCTCCTTAGATTTTTATAGTAGAAAATTAATTACTATCTTTTAATTTAAAATAAAATAGCTAAATGCTAGGATATATGGAGAGTAATGGATGGTTTGTTCAACTTCTATCTGTCCACAGACACCTCTTAAATAGTATGTTCTAGTAATTACAAATGAGCCTGGAAAAGTGTCTTAAAGTTGATAATAATTGGGGCCAGGAGGATAGAGGATAGTGAGAGTCTTTAATCACTATTCATACAAATGTTCAACACACACACACACACACACACACACACACATTTAAAGCTAAAACAAAATATGGTTGGGAGAAAGTCACAAAATGGTAATAAATTTCTCAGAAGACTTTGTTGTCTTTAAATGCTCACATGGTAAGTATGCCCTTGATTGTTCTGATTGAACTTATTGAGCTTAGTATTCCAATAAAATCCTTAGGGATGTTAGTAAGGTTTTGCTTTAGTATATTCCATATTCAGATCATAACAGTGAGTAGCTCTTGCAAACAGTGTATGTATGATAAAATGTGGTTCTCAAATTCTCAAACGATTCTTAAGTTCACAATAACACACATTCTTTACCTAGGGACTAAGAATAGGAAGGTTCACGTGGAGAGGACAGAACACAAACAGAAGCTGGGCATAGTATTTGCTCTCACTCCTGTTTGTCCTATCACTCTATCATCTATCTATCTATCTACCTATCTATCTACCTACCTATTAATAGATACATATTTTTCCTCTTAGATAGATAGATGATAAATAGTGAAATAGATAGATGATTGATAGATGATAGATAGGTCATAGATAGATAGATAGATAGACATAGATTATAGATAGATATCTTTTCCTTTTTGGCTGCACTGAGGTTTGAATTCAAGGCCTACACAAGCTAGTCAAGTACTAAGTCCTATTTTTCTATTGTTATGGTATAGACTAGATATGTTGATTATGTCACAGTTTGCAAAATGCTGACTTCGCAATGTCTTTGTAAGCATTTTCATAAATGCCACATCTAAGCTCCCAGTGCATATTCAGTTGACCCCATGTCCTGGAATTTTTCTATCACTTTTTGTTTGAGCTGATGTGATTTGCTACCAAGATTCACATTTTAAATCTATCAAAGGGAATTTTCTCTTTGAGCTAAAGAAAGAAGCATTTTCAGGAAGCAGAAAAGCTTCTGTCCCTTACCAGCCTCTTACCCTGGTCCTTGTATTCAAAACAAAATGAGAGGTTGAGGATAATTAAGTTTTAGTCAGGAATTTCACTATAGTCTCAAGGACACTTCAGAAAATTTCCCCTTTGTGAGTTTAAGTAAACAACTAACCAAATGAAAACCCTTCTGAGGATATCAGGGACTTACTGATTACAGTGTAGTTCCGGCCACTTCACACTTTACTATTCTTAAAATAAACATTTATTTTGCTAAAAGGGTTATTATGTTGATCACACACATAAAATAAAATAAAAATAGAATAAAATATAAAATAAAAAAATAAAATAAAAAACCTTGGGAATGTGGATCCCTTATTCAGTATTTTGAAACCTGTAGAACATCATAATAGTGTAGGACAGATGGCATGGTAAATATATTCCAGAATAATGAATCAGATTATGTGTATGGGATAATACTATCCTAAATAGACACATTATAAGAAGTATATGCACAGATATACAAACATGGACAGGTAGAAGAGTCATCTAGTGGATTCCCAGTTACCTAGAATGACTCTTACAACTAAAATCCACTCATTCAATAGTCTCAATAGCAAGGCAGTCTCTCAAGTCTTAGAACTCTGAGTTTACGTTACCTTATATAACAGAGTAGCCTTCCTAAAACTTCTGACCACAAAACTGACAGCTGCACACTCCTTTTGAATAAAGCTACAGTGACTTCAGTAAATCTACTGTAAATTAAAATAATTTCTTAACAAATTAGCCATCAACAAACAAAAATCCTTGAAAATCCCATAAGTAATTTGGCAGGTATTAAGATTAAACAAAAGGCTAATCCATTGCATGGTTCATTGTCTATGCTCAAACTAAGAAAATATATTTTATAAAACTGCTCAAAGTCTTTCATGTTCATGTGTGGATGCAAGCACAAGCACATACTGTAACATTCAGAAGTGCACACACACATAGTGGGCAGAAGACTGTTCTTTCCTTTCTGGAAACCGCCTGACTAGCCTGGAAAAAGCTGTGATTACATGACACAGAAAACATTGATCAGTTTAGGGTTTTATTTGAAGTCAGTATTTAGTGTACTAAAGTCAAAGATTAAGAAACTTCATTTCCCTTTGTTCACACAAAGCCAAAGTCTTAAAATTATTATTGAAGGAGCTTTCAGAAGTTTTTTTTCTAATGATTTTGCTATCAAGTGTAAGAGGTGCTAACCACCTCTTTGAAACTAGAAATATAGACATCTGCAATACAGTTCTGTATTAATACTGCTTCATTGGAATTAATTTATTTTCATATTTAAATATTTCCTTAAATGTAAAAGAAAAAAGCTTAAAAATAAAATATACAACAAATGGACCAAACAGTGATTGGCTGACACCCCACGGCCAAGGGCAGGCTCCAGCAGGTTTCGGAGTAGCAAGGTGATCACAGTATGGTGCAAAATGGAGCATCATATTAGAGTGGAATTCAGCCAAACACCGTAATGTATGGATGTAGACGTATCTGAAAGAAGGAAAATAAAGA
The DNA here is from genome assembly GCA_009823505.1 of Rhizomys pruinosus. NCBI lineage: Eukaryota > Metazoa > Chordata > Mammalia > Rodentia > Spalacidae > Rhizomys > Rhizomys pruinosus. The sequence goes on along the minus strand of VZQC01001608.1, from coordinate 271,454 downwards.
TTTATGTAGGTTAAAAAAAAATCATGATGAAGAAAATCTCCCCTAAAATCTTGTGCTAAATCAGAATATTGTATATATTTGGCAACAGATAAAACTTTTATTTTTGCAAATTATGGATTTGTAAATAATAAATCTGCTCAAGGGGAAAAATTGACTTGTCAGAGGAATTTGACTTTGGAAGCTTTAATAGTTCCGTTGTTTGTACACAGCATTAATGTTCAATATAAACATCACCAAATTCCTGAAAATAAACCTTTCTTTCGCCCTTAGAACATTAATTCAGCTGAAGTGATAATTAAGATTAGTTTTAGTGAGCTCAGCTCAATTCTTCTTGGATGTGATTTCTCCCACTGCACTAATGCTCAACAAAGCACTGTGTAGTGTACTCCAACACAGACTCTGCTGTAGGGAAGAGTTTAAAAGCTTAAAAAAAAAAAAAAAAAAAAAAAAAAAAAAGAAAAGAAAAAAGGCAAAACTTACTCTAGATACATGTGAACAGATTTTACTCTTTCTACACAGTAACAGTAAATGAATGGGGAACCTTGCCATAGTCTAGAAATTGTTATATATTTTACACATGAATCAGCAATGATTACACTACATTTCCTACATGATGTTCACCCCCCATCATTGTCTTTTCACAATATAGTAATAATTTCAATCAAATTGATGCTTCTGGCCAAGCAATGGCTAATAGTTCTGATTTTTAACTCTGAAATTAGTAAATTCTATCCTGTGTCAACTAAGAATCTAATACATCATACTGATTAATTGGCTAGCATGGAAACAATCTTTTTCAACTAAAAATTAAAATATGTATTATTCTTCTGTAAAATTTGCTAGAAAACAAGTTAAGAGAGTTAAAAATAGTTCATTATTGTGTGTTCAGCATACTTCTAAGGTAAAGGTGCATATGCAAAATGGACAAAATATAAAAGAGCCCAGAAACCAGAAGAGATTATCAATTTTGATTAGAAAAAGTAAAAGATTATGTCAGTGAGAATATACAATTTTTTCATGTATAATATAGGGAATATTTATATAATTTGCTATTAGAATAAAATTTTAGTGATAATATACTAAATGTTAATATGTCTAGGAACTAATGAGTGCTCTTGGTCAGCAAAATTATCAATGTTGTGAGTTACTTTGTTGAACTTAATGCTAAATAATTCATGTTAAGTTTGTTTAATGTATATCATCAATTGCTACCTTCCATGTGAAAATAACTATTAGTTATGTCTAAACTGGTAAATGTTGAATTATAAATTCCATAACAGTTTTATACATAAGTACTGGAGCCAAGACAAAATTATATTCTACCATAAAAGCTCTATTTTTATAGACAATTAAGTTGTAAATAAATATATAAGTGAACCTAACAGACTTATGCCACTGCTGAAAAAGATATAGAGGTTACTGAAATTCAGCGTTTTTATGTCTATCATCTATCTATCTATCTATCTATCTATCTATCTATCTATCTATCTATCATCTATCTATCATCTATCTCACCAGAATCTCCAGCATTCTGCTCTATATTCTCTGTATTCTGTGACTTGGCCCCTGTTCTATGTTACAATCTTGTGATCCCTACCAACTTACTTTTTCATACTGGGCCTCAATTTTTCAGTTTTCTCTCCTGTAAATTTAGAGAAGTGCTTAGTTTGTACTCTTTAATTCTAAAATGTGATGGCTGTTGTGATTTTAGGTTTATATTAAACCGTTGGTTATAATACTTAAATGTTTATTTTGTATAAGTTTAATGTTCAGAATTTATTCACATATCAGCCAATAAGCATCATCAAAGATAGAAGACCACTGGCACCATAGTTGGTACACAGGAAGTTGTGTTTATGTGTACACAGAGAAAGAGTGTACTACATCTATTAGGTAATTTACATATGACGTGCATGTAAGCAAAGAGAAAGAGATAACAAAAGTATGCTTTTTCTGTATTTGCCATGCTACATTATGCATTTTAAGTTGGTTTGAAGCCTTACTTACAAATCAGTCATTCATTTAGGATAAGTTTGGGAGAAGGTTTAAGTTGTCCTATGTGGAATTCCTTTTAATGTTGCACATCATTGTAGAACAAATCAGTGAATGAAGTTTTCTGTATGCCTTAGTCATGCACAGATACAGGAAAGTTTGCATTAGAAATGCCTCTCATCTAAAAACATGGATTAAATTTTAGTCATTAATGGGTTCCTGCCCATATTATCAAGACAAATATAACAGAAATATTATATGCAGATTCACTATGCTTTTTGACAGAGTCCTTGGTTATAGCCAGGTGAACCATCTTGCAGACATTTGCCTGGAGAATTAAACACGAAGCTGTGTGTAGTGGGTATCACTGTGTGAATGCATTACTACTAAAATATATATGCTGCTATGTACTTAGACCAATAAGTTTACATCTAATTTTCTTAAAGCTTAAAACTCTCCTCATAATGGAAAGTCACCTATTTGCTTCCAAAATCAAAGCCATTTAAAATACAAAGTTCCATTATATTCATTTAACTAATTGAAAAATGAACTTATTGAACACAATTTGATCAGTCAAGGAAAACATTATTCATGCTAATTCAGCAATTCCTTATGGAAGGGAAACTGTCAGTAGAGTTAACATGAATTTTTCTTGAGAATTTCGGGATCAGCTAGAAAATGAATATGCATTCAAGCTCAATTCTTGCCAAAAATAAATTACCTTACTTTCTATTTTTGAAAAACAATACTTTTTATTTGTAAGCACATGATCTAAAAAACTGCATGTCAGTGACAAACTCAATAGGACTTGAGACCAGGTAAGTGGTAATTGTATATTATAGATCATCAATTTTTGAAGTTCTGTTGAAATTATTTAGCACATATTTAAAAATAAATGGAATGCATTTTTCTATTTTATAAATCAAATGTGGGGTTGTCCTTTTAGGCTACAGGGCTCAAAACCACCAAGATCAAGTTTGCCAGGCAAAGGAAGCACCAAATGGCTAAGGAGACACTTGTCTCAGCAAAGCTGCCCATGAGCCACATTTTGCTCAACTAAACATATTGGGCATTTGACAGCAAAGGCTTTTGTTTGCATTGCAAATATCTGAACTATGAAAACCTGGGTTACAGCATCAGTTTTTCTAACGTGTGAATCTCAGAAATAATTCCAGCCACTGTACACTACACATCTAGAGTCTGTCAGAATAACAATAGATACTTAATTTTAATGCCCCAAGGCCTGTTAAAACAAACCCAAAGAAGAGGGATAAGGCAGAGTAAGTAATATCTACAAACTTTCATTTCTACAAAGGTGTTTGATTTATTACAATGTATCCATTAATACCACTTAAGAGAAACACTTCAACACGTCCAAGTCTCATGAAAGTTACATTGTAGGAAATATCACTTCCCTTTTATCAGTATAAATGATGAACTATATATGATAATTCTAGGAAATTATAACTAAATCAAAAGCTTTGAACCTTTTATTTTTAAATTGAACCTTAAGGAATTGAAAAATGAAAAAACGCACAATCCTGAAATTTTAGATAAAGTCAGTTGTCACTGGTGGGAAATAGCAAAATACAGTGTAGTATTATTTTTTCTTTAAACAGAAGGTTTAATCAAAGAAAACATATAGTGGAAGTTCTGCAAAAATTGAAAGTTAATTAAAAAAAAACTATGATAAGGACAGAAATCTGAACAAAAGAGATTCTATTCCTGTCAGATGTGACAGAATGTAACTGTAAATGGATCCCTTGTCCCCTGACAGCAATAGTAAGCAGATGAAGCATATCAATTGCTATTACTAATTACATTAGGGGGAATGTGTTTCATTTGCCTTTATTTTATTGTAGGTCAGCTATTTACTTGTGGTTAAAACTTGATACATGTTCAGAATACCTAATGAGATGCAAGTTTTTTAAAGTCAATTTTGGCAAACTGAGTGATTCATTCCACTTGCTTTGTGGGTTTTTGCTTTTAGTAAATGGACTTTACTCAGTCAAGAGACCAGTAACATACATTAGTTTATTTATAAGCATATCAGTTTGCCTTTCAAACAGGATGCCAATAATCTTGACAGTGGCTGTTTTAAACATTCAAGAATATAAAGCTATCTGATTATATAAATCCTATCTGATAAGCCATATGAAGCTTCAGTGACATCACAGACCACACACCACATGTGGTATTTGCATAAAATATCTGTAAATTTGCCACTTTATATATCCACTCAAAAGCATGCAATTATACAATTGAGAATGCAAATGCCATTCAGTCATAGGGCAAAAATCCCTGCTAGGATCATAGCAGAGAAGTAAACACTGTCTTTACAGATATCTTCACATTCTTTTGCTTTAGTATTACTATTTTCTAAGGAAGTTTCAACCTTAGTTTACTTATATGCATAGATAAGTATTACTACATTTTAACTGAATCTTCCTGGTTTACAAAACTGATGAAAACACTAAAGGCATCTCTTCCCCATCTGCTTGTAACTCTAGGTAAGGTAATCACATAACAGTTATAAAAGCTCCACAATATCCAACTGTGGTTTCAAATAAATAAATAATTCAAGCTTACATGCATCAAAAGATCCATTTTCAAAAACCACTTCATACAATGTAGTTCAAACCTGTGTTTTGGATTACTTTTGATATGGATTATTAAAAAGAATACTAACTCTCCTTCTTATCCAAAATAAGCACTGTGTAGTAAAATGCTACACACAGAAAATATTTCAATAATGGTGAAAACTATAAGAAATGAACGTTTGTTATATTACATCTTGAACAAGACTATAAAACAACTTCCCCCTCTGCTTCGATTCTTCTCCGATCACACATTCTACATGCAAAGAATATCTAATAGAAAATCTATCAGGTTCTCTTATGTGACAAGTCATAAATTTAATTCCTAAGGTGAGCTTTGGCAGTAAGAACATGTGCTGTTTATTAACAGTGTTTGGGGCAACATTTGAGCAGCTTCCAAAAAAGGTTTATTTACTGTGCTTCAAACTTCATTGGGCATAAATAATAAACTTTTGCATAATACATATCACATGAACAAACTACAAAAATAAATCATATATATTCAGAAGTTCCTCTAAAAATATAGACATATATATTACTGTTTCCACATTATACCAACAGCTATGTCAAATAATCAGCAGAACTTTTGTGTTTCTAATATATCCCAAAAGATCTTCAAATAGTCTTGTCCAGAGCACACAAGTTCATGTTCATCGTTTAATTAACAAATGGCTTATACAACTTTTATTTGTAAGAGTTTTAGTACTAAAATTAAGAATTCAAGTGCTGAGTATACATCAGGTAAAAGACCATTAGAGACACCTGTTGTTATAGATAAAAAGCATTAAAAGTTGATTTTTTCATGATACTTGTTTATTGTTAAGTATATTTAAGCCAGTATTGTCATAATGCCAGTCAGTTTTTCAGTATCTCAGACTTGTCTCTGCATTTGCATGGATCAGCCTCTGCTTACCTGTAAAATCCTGCTTGATATATAACATAGCTAAAATTTCTCAGTGTCCAATTTGCATAGCACCAGTAGTTAGTTACTCTAGGATTTTCTCACTTAGAACTCTCTAAGCTATATATAAATATTTATTCTGTAAACAGGAAATGCTGATGATTTAGAACTGTCAAGTTCAAAGGAGAAATACAAGATGTTCCCCTTGGAATATGTCCTTTAGAAGCCTAATGTGCCAGAGGTCTACTTTGCAAAACCCATTGGCACACTCTCTCATGGTACATTAATGGAACACAAATGAACATTAAACTCCTGGAATTAAAACCTAAACCAGGACTTTTAGAAATCAAAGCCACAACTTTACAGAAGCTGCTCTGTTTCAGAGTGACTGGCCCTCTCTGGGATATGCAAGCATACAGAGGATGGATCTTACCTGTTTGCTGTACTTGTTATTGGTTTGACAGCTGTACTCAGAGCAGTGATCTGATCCAATGGAAATGTTGTCTCCTGCTCCCACAAATGTGTTGGCTGGTGGTAGATCTTGTACAGCCTGGTGTTTTTTCCCTGCAGTTGGTGACTGGGGGTGAAGCTGGACTGTAGGCAATGGGGAACTAGATTTGTAATGCCTCGCCAGGTCAGGACTGCCAGGCCCACCATTAACAGAACGATATCGCCCCATGCTTGGGCTGTCTGACAGCTTCTCATCCACACTGTCATACCTCTGTCCATTTGGTTTAGAAGCTTCGACAGTGACAATGCTGCTGTAAAGTGCCTGCTTAGATTTTTTGTTTTTCTTGTCTTTTTTAGGCTTTTTAGATTTGTCATGCTGTTGGGGTGTAAAAAAGTCTTCATGGTCTTTTTTGCCAGCTTCATAGCCATTTTTATTTTTGGACCTGCAGTACCTTGCCATCACTACAATTAAAATGATTAAAATCACTGTCATAATGCCAGCAACCACTCCAATGACAATACTCAGTCTCTGTTTGCTAATTTCATAGCTTGGGTCACCAGCTATATCCTGGGTGAGTGGGGTATGCAAACTTCTGACTATCTGAGAGTCAATCACAGTTGCATTAGAAACACTTTCATTGACAAACACGTGCACCAAAGTTGTCGTGGATTGGGAAGGTTGGCCACTGTCATTCACCTGCACCACCAACCTGTGTAACCCATAGTGCTTTTGGGTGAGTTTCCCCACTAAGGAAACCACACCACTGGTGGAATCAATCTCAAACAGCTTGAAAGGATTCCCTCCCACAATGCTGTAGTTCAAATCTGCGTTGATGCCGTCATCACTGTCTGTGGCCAACACTGTAGCCACTACTGTCCTGACATTGCTTGAAGGTGGCAGTAAAGTATAGGAAATGTTTCTGGGAAGGGTAACTGTGGGAGCATTATCATTTTCGTCCATCACAAATAGAGAGACGGTTGCTGTGGCTGATCTGGGAGGATCACCCCCATCCACAGCCTTCACTCTGAAAGTGTATGTAGTTTGGTGTTCCCGGTCAAAGGACATAGTAGAGTAAATAGTGCCCGTGTCATTTTCAATGGAAAAAATGTTACTGTTCTCCTCTATGTACAGGCTCATCTCTGCGTTCCGTCCCTTGTCAGCATCCATTACGGTGACCATTCCCACGGGGCTGTTGGGTTGCAAGTTTTCCTTCACGTAGAAGGTAAAGACGTCCTGCATGAACTTAGGGTCATTGTCATTCTTATCTGCCACCTGCACAATCACCGTGGTGCTGCCCTGCAACACGGGGATCCCTTTGTCTTTGGCGTTAACTTTAAACTCATACCTGTCAGTCTGCTCTCGGTCCAGGACTGTATTGACCAGAATGTCCCCAGAATCGGGGTCTATAGCAAAAGTCCCCATCACCGAGGAGTCTAGCGAGTAGGCTATCTCTGCGTTCTTCCCGCTGTCTGCGTCTGTGGCTAGCACGGTGGCTACCCTCTCCCCAGGGATGTTATTCTCTGGGAAGTAAACCTCCACCACAGACTGGTCGAAGACCGGAGGGTTGTCATTGGTATCTCCCACTTTGACTACCAAGGAATTGTTGCTGGAGAGGCTGGGGCTGCCCGAGTCCACAGCCACTATGACCACGTTGAACTCCCTGGTGGTCTCGTAGTCCAGAGGGGCCGAAGTGTGCAAGAAGTACTTTTTCTTGTTCTGGTCTCCCTCGGTGTCGCTGGCTGGCTTAAGCTGGAAAGGCACATCTCCCACTACGGTACAGGTGACTACCCCGTTCTCGCCTTGGTCTCGGTCGGACACCTGGACCAGGGCAATGGGGGTGTCCACCAGGACGTCCTCGGCCACATTGGCCACTCCGTCTTTAAGTGGGATGCGTCCGATCTTTCGGATTTCAATGGAGGGCACATTGTCGTTTTCATCTTTGATGTTGAGGACCACCGTGGCCTTGTCGGTCTTGGGGGGCTGGCCGCGGTCCCGGGCCATGACGGTGAAGCGCAGCTGGTTCACTTCCTCGCGGTCGATTCGGTGCAAGACACTGAGCCAGCCCGACGTTTCGTCGAGGCGCAGCAGCCGCCTCACCGACTCCGTGGCAGCCCCAAACACATACTCGATCTGTCCGTTGACCCCCACATCGGAGTCGGCCGCGCGCAACTGCAGGATGGGGGTGCCCGGGGCGCTGTTCTCAGCCAGGTCAGCCTCGTACACGCTCTTCTCGAAGCGGGGGCTGTTGTCGTTCACGTCGGTGATGAGCACCCGCAAGATGGCCTGCGAGGACCGAGGCGGGTCGCCGCCGTCGCGCACGCGGAGGGTCAGCTCGTACGAGTCCCGCTGCTCGCGGTCCAGCGCGCCCTTCACGATCAGCTGCGGCTGCTTCTCGCCGTCCGGGGTGTCGGCCACTTGCAGCTCGAACACGCTGCTCCGGCCACCCGGCAGGGTCGCGTCTCCGGCTTCGGGCGCGTCCAGCCGCCTCTTGGAGCCCCCGGGGCCGCCGCCGCCGCCGGCGCCGTTCCCGCCGCCCCCGGGGTAGGGGGCGCTGTCCGCCGGGCCCGAGCGCCGGCCCTCGCCGCCGCCGCCGCCGCCGCCCCCGGGCTCCTGGAGCAGCTCGTAGCGCTCGATGCCGTTGCGGCCGAAGTCGCGGTCTGTGGCGGTGGGCAGCAGATAGAGCGTGCCCACAGGCCGGTTCTCCTCCACCGTGAGCGTGAGCACGGGCGACGGGAAGGCGGGCGTGTTGTCGTTGATGTCCAGCACGGTGACCCGACCCTCGAACAGGTCCACCCAGCTCTGCGACGGCCCGATCACCGACACCTCGAAGTCCAGGAAACACTCGTTCTCGTCGAAGATCATCTGACACTGGGGCAGCTTCTCGCGGTCGATGCGCCGCTCGCTGGTGCTCAGCTCGCCGGTGAGGTTGTCGATCTTCAGGTACTCCGAGCCAGACTCCAGGCTGAAAGTCACCTCGCCCGAGCCGGTCACGATGCCCAGGTCCGAGGCCACACTGCCGATCCGCACGTCGGCGGGGCCCTCCTCCGCCAGTCGGTACCGGAGCAGCTGCTTGGCGGCGGCCAGGCTGAGGCAGAGCGGCAGAAGGAGGCAGCAGCCCAGGCACCGGCCGCGCGCCCACCCCGTCGTCCGCATCCTCAGCATCTTCTCTTGCTGCTGCTGTTACTGCTCCTTCTAACCACAGCCCTCTCGGCGCCCCCCTCCTCCGGAGCTGGCCGCCTGCCCTCCCCTCAGTCCCCTCTGCTCTCCGGGAAAGGAAGAAACCAGAGGGAGGGGAGGGAGGGGGCCAGAGCAGCGCGGAGAGTTGGCCGATGGGAGGGGGGCAGTTAGAGATGCTTCTTTTTTCCTCCTGCTTCTTCTGAAAGTTATTGTTTCACAATTCATGCAATGGGTGCTAATCGTCCGCTCTCCGGCCACCGTTCAGTCTCAGTACTCACAGTTCACGGGACACTGCGCGCCACCGGCTCGGCGCCCCCCCACCCTCCCCAAAGGCATCCCCGCAGCGGGAAGAAGAGCCTGAGATCCAGTCCCCGAGCTCTTGGAAGCGGCTAGAGAAGCTTTGGCAGGCGGCCGGTGGAGCCGGGAAGCGGCGTGGAGCGGACCTGCAGCCTCCCGGGTCTGCCAGCCCCTCTGGTCTGCACAGCTCCACGAGTTGAGTCCAATTCACGTTCCAGCCGCTCACTCTACACCAGCCTCTGTTCCGGCTCAGGCTGTCCAGACCAACGCGAGTCGCTTCCTGCAGGAGGCTCTCTCCGGGGCCAGCAACAAGCCAGACTCAACTCTGACTCCTCTCAAGCAGCGGGGGAATCTTGAATGAAAACCAGCCGGCAGGTTGCTCCGGGCACCGTGCCGCGCCGCGGAGACTCCTCGAGTCACAGCGCCGTCCGCGTCCGGGTACCCTCGGAGCGCCCAAGAGCAGCCCGAGCCATCTTCAGAGCCGCCCAGAGTCGGTCGCTTCTCACCCAGGAGAGCTCGGGTTTCTCTTTTTTTCTTAACAACTCTGCGCAAGGTCATTAGTCACGAAGCCGCCGCCTGAAACCGCAGTCACCATTCGCCTGCGGGGGCGAGGGCCGAACCCTGCGCAGCGCGCGGTGCCCAAGTTTGGATTCTCCACCGCAGAGTCCGTGCCTTCCTTCACCTGCATTCGGCCCGCGTGTCGGAGCAGAGGGATCTGCAGCGCTGTGCGCGATTCAGGGAGGAGATTGCAGCCTCTCTCTCCCTGCTCTCTCTCGATCCCTCCCCTCCCTCCCTCCCTCCCTCCCTCTTTCTCTCCTCCCTCCCCCTCTCCTCTCTCCTCCCTCCTCTTCTTTCCCCTTTCCCCTCTCAGTCACTCGCTCTCCAGCACGGTCTCTCAGCTTCTTCCAGTCCCAATGCAGGGAACTCGAGCTGAACTTGCAGTTCAAAGGTGAGCCAGCCGGCCCCAGAGCACCGGAGACGTTGGCCGCCGGAAAGCGCACGGCCGGGCTCCCTTAACAGCAATTAACAAAGATACCCAATTCTGTCCGGATTTCCAAAAGAAAAGCCGAAGGCACTAAGGCGGGGGTGATGGGGGAGGTGGAGTCCGAGAGAGCTGCCAAGTAGCTTAAAAAAAAAAATCTACTTTGCCAAAGGGAGAAAAAGTGCCAGTCGGCTGTTGTCTCGGAAGTGCCCTGGCGCGGCTGGTGAATTCCGCAGTTGTCTCGTCCGCTTTCGCGTCTGGCAGAGTCTGGTGCGCGCGCTCCCGCCGCCTCTCGGGCTGTCGCGGTCCCGAGATCTAGAACCGCAAGTGGAAAGCTCCTACTAGTGCTATCCGTGAGCAGGAAACCCGCAAGTTTGCCCAAAGTGATGGTTGGGAGCTCGCAGGCTCCCGCCTCAGAATTGTCCCCGACGCTGCAGCGGTGGTGGAGGCGGCGGCGGCGGCGGCAGCAGGCGAGCCACGGAAACTACACGCACGCGGAGAGAGGGAGGAGGGCCCGGGAAGGGAGGCGGGAGGGAGCACCAACCAGCCACTGCGCTCCTAGACGCCCAGCTTCTGCTCCTGGGGCGGTTTGGGGACTGCCCAATCTCAGCCGCTTTAAGCCAAAGCCTAGTCCCCTCCCCCCACCCCTCAGCGGGTACATCCGCCGTTTGGGGAGGGGGTGGTTGCTTTCCCTCTCTCCAGCTGGTAGATTTTCTCTTGACTAAATCCCGCCGCGAGTGTAAGAGCTTTAGAGAGGGTGCTAGTGTACCTCTCTCCTTTGTCCACCCTCTAGTCAGTTCAGTCGATGCCCACCCCTCTCCCTGGTGTCTACGCTTAGCAATTTAGCCTCTGGTTTAGTGCACGGTTCCTGGTCGGCTGGGGACAACGCGTCCAGAAAGCCAGGCTTGTGTTTTGCAAAACCATGACCGACTGCAGTAGTGAAGAGAGAACATCAACTCCAAGCAGAACGGGAGTGGATCCTTTTTTGGAACACAGACTTTGGAGGTCTGGCATGGGGTGGGGAGGACGCCTGCCTTTTGTTTAAATGCTTGGAATTCCTGTCATCCCGCTTGCTTTGGGGACAGACTGTGTGCACGCGTCTGGGGAATAAAACACATGTTAGAAGCCTCGGTATTATTTTCTGAGCAGAAACCTGCAGCCTCTAGTAACTGGCAAAGTGTAGCGTCACCTGTCTGGATATATGGGAAATAAACTTTAATGGTAACTTTGTGTACCAAGTATGTTTAGCGTCTTTTCTCTCCTTTTGACTTTGTGTCTCTGGATCGTCCTCAGTTCCCACTCACGGCCACCGCTGTCTGCTTAGTCAGATGTCAGGTCTGGTCGTGCTTTTGAAACAGAAGCCACTTATTTATTTTAGAGCTGATAAAGAGCCCCCCCCCCCAAGATTAAGAAGGGTGAGTCTGGTAGGTATTTGGGAAATGTCCTTATGATGTGGTTAGTCTATAGGGATTTCAGACTCTTAAATTCCTTAAAGACAAATTTAAGACGGAAAAAAGAAACTGCCACAGAATGTTCACATTAGTACTGGTCTTTATGAGACCAGGTTAGGGAGGCAGAATGACTCAAACTAGACAAACACCAACAGAGCGTAGGAGCAGAGGAAGCATGAGGTTGTTTGGGCGAGCGCAGCGAGCTGGAAAGGGGGAAGCAGCGGTGGTTTCCAAGCTTTCCCTAAGGGGACCGTGGATGGGCGGAAAATGGAACAGTGTGCAGTATGTGCCAGGGAGCTGGAGAGTATTTTCCTGTCGAATACAGCAGCATCTTTCCGGGAGGGGTGGCTCCTCCTCCGAGAATAGAGCGGCCTTCCCTGTAACCCTCCCGCGGCCGCCGCCGGAGCTACTCTCAGCTCTGTATCTGCAGCATCAGCGAGAAAAAGCCGGCGCGCAGGCTCAGTGCGCACCGCCGCAGTCCGGAGGCGGGGGCTGTCGCCGCAGAGCCTTAGCGGCCACGGCCGGCGAATTGGCAGTAACGCCGAGTCCCCCTTCCATTTGGAAGAAAGGGGACTTATCTTAATGCCCTCTTTCTCCTGTCCCCGCTCGGTAAAGGAAGGAAGGAAGCCATCTCCGCGCGAGGCTGTGCACACTGCCCTTCGATGCGCAGCAATGCGGCGCCGCACACTCTCCCCACGTTCCCTTCCTAAGATTTTGAAAACTTCAGGCAGTCGCGTGGGCAGAGACATTCTGCACTGCCTTTTCCATCCCCAGTCTATAAACTTGAACAAAGCCTTCTCCGTCGTCAAGCATTTTCTCTCCACGTACACTGGCCCAGCGCACACTTGGTGGGGGGCGACGGGTGGACGGTTTTTTCCCTAACTGGTGGCACATTTTTTCCCCCTGAGTGGGGGGTGGGAGGCAGCGCGTCCTTCACAGTGGAGTGGTTTTCCTCTGCGAGCCGGAGGTAGCCTCCAGCCCGCCCTCCCCACTCATCCCCACCGACTGTGCAGCGGAGCCAAGTCAGCGTGGGAAATGGGTCCGACGTGTGTTGCATAGAGAACAGCTGGGCCAGGCTGCAGGGCAGGGAAACCTAGCTCGCTCCTTCCCTCGCTGGTAGCCAGCTCCGACCTTCCCGCCAGAGTAGCCAAGAAGTGGCGGCTCCTTTGCCTGGCGGCGCAGTGCGTGGGGAAGGGAAGGGAAGGGGCGAGGATAAGGTGGAGGGGGGGAGGGGAGAGGCGACAGGGGTCCTCCCGGCGTCTTCGTGGCGGCCGGAGTCCCAATCCTCTACCGCCCCCAGTCTGGGCTCTGACACTGTCACTCCAGCCTCCTGCGGGTGCGCAGAGTGAATGGAGAGCAGCCTTTTCCCCCACCTCCGCCCCATTTCCGCAGTCTTGGTGCCAGTGTCACAAGTGCTGGGCAATTTCATTAAATGGAACCCAGGGACTTAATCCCCCCAGCTCCAGACCTCCCCAGGGGAATATGATATCCGGCTTCGCTTCCACTCACAAACCCCACCCCGCCTCTCAGACCCCGGGCAGCATTTATCTTCTCAACTTGAGAGGCCAGGTTCAGGAGGAAATGGGATCGAAAGTGTAACCCGCTGCAAAAAAAACTAAAGAGCTCTCCGAAATCGCTGCCGCCGCGCTGCTTCGCCGGTAGCCAAAACTGAAATGGAGTTCAGTGTTCTAAAACCTGCATTGATCAGTGATAAGACGTCGTCCCATGCAGGAAACAAATTATTTGAGGGAATGTAGAAATGCTTGCAATTTCTATTTTTTTCTTTGTTGGTCTTTTGAAATGCCCTTTGATAAATCCAGATAGAAAATAAATCGAGATATTAAGATGAAATTGATTAAAATACAGATAGATTTCATACTGTTTTATAAAAGCTAGATCTCTTTTCTTTGCCAAACATCGTCCCCAAAGCTTACAGTTTAAGTGATGTTTACTTAAAACAATTACCTGATAATGTTTCCCTCCTTAAAATTGCTTTACAGTTAAGAACTTCGGTGACTAGGTGGAACAAAATAGCATTCGGCGTCCTTGAAGTAGCTTAAAACCTTAAGAGGAAGGAAAGTAAGAAAAACAAAAGTTTATGGTAAGCGTACAAAGAAGTGGGTGCTAGCAGTAGCGTGGGGAAGCTTTCATTTATAATAGTCGCTCTGTTATTCACAATAATACGAGAAAAAGGTTAAATACAGTAAACACGATAGGCAGTTCTGGAAAGAAATACAAAGCAGTTCAAGAGAAAGGGAGAAAGTGACTCAAGAACTCCACCAAGGGACAAACGGAGGAAATGACACCCTCCGTCTCCAAATGCACTGACCTTTCCTGCTTTTGGAGAAACTTCCCTCTAGTCTCTCTTATACAGGTGTAGTTGTTTTGTAGGCCTGTGTGATCACAGATTTCTCGAACTCCTTTTGGTAATTTCATACATCATTCTTCCTTCTGTAAGTAGTCATGAGTAATTTATTATTAGGAATATGCTACTAAATAGTAAAGATAGCAGTGCATAAATTTTGTCTTATAATAGGTGTGATTCTAGGCCTTGGGACATTGAGAAACTTTGGGCATATTTTTCCAGATTTAAATCCATGCTTGTAGTATTAAAATGTGTAGTAGACTGAGATAGCTAAATTATTCATTGCAATAACAGCCTTTTGATGGGCATTAAAACTCAGCAATTTGAATAAGGAAACCACAGATTTCCTTTTAGGCAGGTAGTAACTGCTTGCATCAGTGGTTATTTAATTGGTCTCTAGCCAAAAAATAGAATCAGTTATGCTGTTTAAATCATAAAGTCGGGTATTCAGAGCTATATACTGCAATACATCAGTAAAGGAAGAATTTAGGTTAAAAACTGCACTAGGATGATTCATACAGACTATTCTCTAAAATTATAGAACTATAAAATTATCAAACATTCCCATGGTATCAGTTTGTTTGCAAAGAAAAATAACTGAGAATAAATGGTAAGTAAATCAAAGCATGGACTCAGAAGCTGTCTGAATTTTAGATTTTAGTAGAGTGTTTAGGATTTAGAAAAATCCAAAGAACTTGAAAGAAATTGCTTCTACATTAAACTTGGCAAGTATTTACAGTTGGTGATTTTTCTGTTTGTAAGGTTTTAATTACTAAATCATTCAAGCTACACAGATTTCTAATTTATGCCTCACACAAAACAGTTTCAGTTACTACAATGAAGGAAGTCTATATTTGATTTACCACATAATTTATGGAATATTTCAAATTTATTGATTTTCATAGGTTCTTAAAAAAAGTCCAAGTTTACAAAGAACACAGGATTTTATCAAATCTAGTAAGCATTTGGTGATAGACCCTTGGCAGGTCAAAAGCAGTCCATCCCCCTACGTAGGACCACCTATAGTTCTTACCTGTCAATGACTATGGCCATATTCTGCAGGATGGGCCAGACGACAACACTGGACACATCTGGCATTTCTTAACTGTAGGGGCAGGATATGCCAATGCCTGCTGTGAACCAGATACCATCTGGTTATCTACTCTAGATAACATCTGTGATGAGATAAGTTTTGGGACCTTAGAAACCTTTCCACCTCAAAAAAGGAAACTGTCTTCCAGACAGCTATGAATTCTCAGCAATGGTGACAGCACGCACAACTTCTCTGCAAGCTCGAACCAAACAAAACCTAGCACAGATGAGGGGAAGTAGGTAAGAAACCACATGAAATCCCAACCCAAGGTAAGCAACTTTCAGCACCTGATGGCTGCTTGGAGGGGAAAGACAGTGTCTTATAGGAATGAGACTCTTGGTAGGATGATTGCAGGAACCCTCACTGAAGGAATCTGGGGAACAAAACTGAGTCTATAAGCACCGTGTGTGTGTGTGTGTGTGTGTGTGTGTGTATGTGTGTGTGTATGTGTGTGTATGTGCGTGTATGTATGTGTGTGTGTACATATATATATGACAGTACATTAAATTGGGAGGGCAGTGGGTCAAGGTGCAGACAGGAGAGGATACCCTGGAACAGGAGTTAGCCATTGTTGTTAGCCATCCTGTGGGTACTGGGAATTGAACCCTGGTCCTTTGAGCAGCCAGTGTTAAGAGATGAACCACCTCTCCAGCCCCAAGATGATGATTTTTAACATTAGCATTGTTAGTTAATTGTTCCTTTGTAATTGTAGAGAAAGAGTTTATCCCATTGAACAAGACTTTTGATAAGGTATTAGAATCACAGTGAGATGCAAGTGTACAAATATACTTTGTATTAATAATTCTTTTGTTAAATTATTGTTTTGGCTGTGTAACTGGTTCCCACCATTGTTTCTAAATGACTAGATTAAAAAAAAATCTCAGAGGGGCTGGAGAGATGGCCTAAGAGTTAAGAGTACCGACCGCTCTTGCAGAGGACCTGGTTCGATCACCAGAACCCACATGGTGGCTGAGAACCATCTTTAACTACAGTTCCAGGGGAATTTGACACCGTCTCTGACCTCTGCGGCTTTGCACGACACGGGTGCACAAACCTACATGCAGACAGTACATTCATACACATAAAAAAAAATCTCAGTAAAATAAACTATAACACATTCTTATAGGATGCAAATGTAAGCATTCAGTTCTACTAACTAATGGAGAAAACATTAGGTGTTTTGTTGCATAAATAAACTGACAGCAAGGACTAGTAACAGTTCCTATCATCAATAATACACACCTAAATTGAGCACTGAAATTAGATTCTTTTGCTTCCCTTTCTTTTTCTCCATATCTTAGGTATAGTCTAAATGCAACTATGTATTTGCAAGGGGAAACATAATACCTACCCTTGCCTATTCGGTGATATAAAGCTTTAATTTACACCTATCACAGAAAGCACATTATTCCTAATCTTCTAAAATATAGGATATGAGAGGAAAGTATGTTGAATTTAAAAAAAAAGACATATTAAAACCAAGGCCCTGTTTCTAGTTCTATTTGACTTACCTGACAAAACCGTCTTTTTCCAAATTCTATAAATCAATATGCCTTCCACCACCTAAAATTGTTCTCATTAGATACTGTTCTAGTTTGCCTTCAATTGACAAAATACTCTAACCAATACCAACTTGGGGAAGAAAGGATTTATTCATCCTTCATTTCCCAGGTCACAGTTCATCACTTAGGGAGCCCAAGAAAGAAACTCAGGGCAAGAAATTGGAGGTAGGAGCTAAAGCACAGGCCATGGAGGAATGCTGTTTATTGACTTGCTCCCCTGCCTGCTTTCTTTTTAAAAAAATTATTTATTACTTTTAATGTGTATGAGTCTGCATGTAGGTTGGTGCACCTGTGTCATGCAATGCCGCAGAGGTCAGAAGAGGGTGTCAGATTCCCCTGGAACTGGAGTTAAAGACGGTTCTTAGCTGCATGTGGGTGCTGGGAATCGAACCTGGGTCCTCTTCAAGAGCAGTTGGCACTCTTAACTGATGAGCCATCTCTCCAGCCCCATCTGCTTTCTTTCGTATACAATACAGAATTATCTGCCCAGGAGACACATTGCCCACAGTTGGCTGTGCCCACAGACATGGCCACAGGGCAGTAAAATGGAGGCAATTCCCCAATTGAGGCTCCCTCAAACTAGGTGTGTCAAGGTGACACTAAAGCTATCCAGTTCAGACACAATGATCATTGTTCCCTAGATCCAGAATTACACTCAAGAGCAAACTTACTATGGTACACATGGAACTTCACTTAGAGGATCTCTTTCCTGCAGCAACCTCTTGCAAGTTTTGGAGGTATTTAAAAGGGATGTAGCTGCATAGTACAGTTTTGATACTTGCAAGAGTAAGAATTTCAACTGCAATAGATAAAGAATAGAACTCCCTTGAAGTCCAGTCTACTCCTTGTCACATTATAAGATGTAACTGGGCTAGAAATGCAACACATTTGAAGACTTCAGTAATAAAAGTTGAGACAGAGAGACGCATTTGGCTCTGAGTGAGTTAAGGTGTATTATTGTGGATTTGCATTTGCTTTTATTTATAATTAATTGATTGTTGGCCATGATAGTGTAGAATAGCTTTCCAGAATTTGCCCAACATCCACCTTTGCAGGATAAAAATTATGGAGGCCCGGAATAAGCAGTATCTCAGATTGTGCTATGATGGTCCTAGACGAGGTAGAAATGGAATGAAATCAAGGTTCAAGTGTGCAGAATCAGTATGTAGAAAGAAAATTCTGTGTAGAGAATTTGCTTTATTCTTAGTGTTGAAAGGTTTCAGGACAGAGCATTGTAGCATAAAGGAACATTTCAGGCTGATGACACTTGGGAATCCACAGCTGCAAGAAGAATTGTTTTCAGCACACTCTGTGTTTCTAACAGTAAAACTTACACCAAAATTTCAACTTTCATAAATTCTTTCCACCAAACTTTCTCAGGTTAAGGAGCATGGGGCTTATCATAGACGTCAAGAAGTCAGTACAAGACAGTATGTACCTCCATAAGATAAAAAGGCTCTGCCATGAAACTATCATATCTCCCATTTGTTCTCCTAAGGGTCCATTGATTTTTCCTAAAAGTCATTTGTTCTCCCAGCAGTGTCCTTTTGTCCTCCTGCGGCCTCTATTAAGATAGTATATAAGACCCACCTTCACCACATTCTCGAGCTATGTTTCTGTCAGCTTCTGTGTCTAAGATCAAAATTAAATCTATTTTGTCTTTCTTGTCAATCTGCCTTTTGCAAGTTTCTTTGTGCAAAGCTAAGAATTGAATGTAAGTGACTAAAAGAAGTGTTTTCTCCTTGATAGTTCTCCGAATGGACTCTCTTCTCTTGTCAGGAAGAATAAGAAGGATATCGCTATTTGTAATGTTTTTATACATGCTTTAAACACAAATTGTACACAAATTGTACAAACACAAAACTGATATGAATTGATTCTGTGTTTGAATTTATTATGAAGTCTTTCTCCCCTCTCCCAAGGATTTTGACTTTTCAGTGCAGTGAATTGAATATTATTTCTAGCATATATTTTTTCCTTACAAAGCCCAACATTTTCATGTGAAATGACAATGCCCACTATCCCCATATGCAATAGCAATATCTGAAACTTTTTAGTGAAAAGTCTTACAACTATTAGTCAATAAGTAATAGTGCATGGTATCTATACAATTATGAAGCTGAATATAGTACATTAACACTGCAAAAATCCAGTGTTAGTCTACTTTACATCTTATTTTACAAAGAAAAGCTAAAGTGTACTATGAAAAAAAGTATAGATATAAGCACAGACATTGAGAGAGAGACACACATAGACAGACAGGCAGACAGACACACATCAGCTTCTCAGGAGAGAGCATGGCTTCTTCATCTCAATTACTAGTTAAGTGTAGTCATCTTCTTTTGTAGAAAACGTTGGTCATTATAAATTATAATACTAAAGCATTTTAGATGTGAGTTAGTCCTTTAATTTGTTAACAACTTATTTTATTTATCAGCTATTTAGAATGGTAATTGATTTTATATGATTTTAGTAGATACTCAATTTGCAACTTTTGGTATGTTTTGGTGTTGAGATTGAGTATGAGTGAGCACCTAGTCCTCATTTATTCTATCATGTGCTCTTCTTTAAGCTACACGTTCTGCCTTAGGCAGCTATTTTTATAATATTTTGCATTCCTTTAATTTTAATTAAGGAATTAATTTTAATTAAGAAATTTAATTACCCAAATTATATAAATTTTAAGCTTTAAAAACAAAACTTACTTTAAGTCGGGCGTGGTGGCACATGCCTTTAATCCTAGCACTTGGGAGGTAGAAGCAGGTGGATCTCTATGGGTTCAAGGCCAGCCTGGTCTGCAGAGTGAGCTCCAGGACAGCTGGAACTAATAAAAAAGGGAGACCCTGTCTCAAAAATACAAAAAAAAACAAAAAACAAAAAACCCCACTTATTTTGTCTTTTGCCTGAAGTAACTAAGTATACGTAACACAAAGCATGGTATGAATTATTAAAAAATTGATATCAAAGATTCCCCACATCACAAATTCAGCTCCATAAAGTAATATGTAAGCTTTGCATAACCTAATTTGTAAATAAATGTGCTTAATGATTTTTCCCAAGGACAATAATCATTAATATAACAAATAATTGCTGGACCAGAAGGTTGGTGGGAGAAGTTGCTACAGTGGCACCATGGTGAGAAAGATTTGGACGAAATGTTTAGAATCAAAGCTTTAACGCTCAGGACTATTGCTCTGAAGGTCCCTAATGTTGATTCATCTCTCCCAGTCCTTTCTTGTTTTTATTCAGTTAGTCCGCATCTAAATTCTACATTGTGTCAGACTCTGTGTCCAACTTTATATATGAGTAAAACTAGAAACCTCATCTTTACAAAAGGGCATTTTTTTTATTTAATTTTATTGATGCTTTGTGCATTTCATACATCATTTTCCAATTCAGATCAGGCATATTTCCCTTTCCCTCCTCCCCCCACCCCCGCCCCATCCCAGATCATGCATTCTGCCATAACTGTCCTGCATCTTTCTCTCAGTTTTTTTTTTTTCATTTTTTAGCTGTAAGTAATAATCCATGAGTACAAGCATCCTTCGTGCAAAACCAATCTGCAGGCTGTTGTGCCCAAACCCCCACAGCCCCACCATCCAGTGGGGGGTGACAGGTTGTTTGTTCAATCAAGTTGATCAAATGAGTGTCCAGACTACATTGCTGTAGTTTCACCATTCATCCCAATCGCAGCTTTTATATTCTACCACGCCCCCTCTTCCGCAGATTGTTCCCTAGGCTTAGAAAAGGGGCACAGGTTGGAGACAACTATTATAGAGGTAATCTCTTATAAAACCGGTAAAAATGCCTTCTTTAATTGACTAATAGACATAAGAACTGTGAAAAGGATTATACTCTGTTCAGAACGAAATATAGTACTAAAGTCCTTGGGCTATGCACTTAGGCAAAGTATATTAATGCAGGAGCTCTGACATCAGCAATGGATTGTTCTACCAGGGGAATGTTGGCCAGGGGATCCAAGGCCCCACAAAAGGTAAGGGCTCCTTGCCTCTAAGTTGGGATACCTGCAGGAGGAGAGGCGATAAGACCCTGCTGCCGAAGACCAGACATTAACATGGGAGGGATGTATTGAGACCGCACATGCAAGCGTACAGATGGCCTCTGGAATGCCAGAGAGTGTTACCAAAGGCCACTAAACCAATAAAGCAAATACGGCTCTCCCTGAGTCAAGCAAGACTCCACCGTCGGCACCAGCCACACCTCACCTGCCTGGAAATACTGTGCAGCAGAGGCAGCCATGTGCCTGTATATCCCAAATCTAATTGGCTATTGGCTCTCTCCTTGGAGGAATAACCCATGGCTGATGCCACAAGCTTACATCCTCTACAGGTTAGGAGATGTTATAAGCCACAGTAAGACCCTGTCATATTTAACAGGGGGGAAAAATGTATTTCATGGATTAACATATCATCCAAACATATGTGTCTATGCCAAAGTAACCTACCATAACTATTAGTGCTGCTTAAATACCTATATATCTAATTGCTTGTGCTTCATTAGTAGGATCGAAAAGTTACTCCTGGACAAACTGTCAGCCCATGAAAGGAAACAGCCAGAATTGACCAGAGTCCAAGTCAACAGCTCCAGAGAGAGTGGACTGTTTTACAAAAGGCCATATTTTAACTCTGCCTGTGATTTGGGAACAAGGCACATTTTTGGTTACAGTCTGTTGAAAAGTCACTATTGTAAGACCACCTAACACTGCTTTGAACAAGTCAAATTCTTTTTTATCTTTAAAATTTTTATTTATTTTTATTTTATGTGTATGAGCGCTTTGCCTGCATACATGAAAGTGGGCCTGTGAAGGCAATGCCCTTTGAGGCCACAAAAGGACATGGGATCTCCTGGAACTGTAGTTAAGGATGATGGTTATACCATATGGGTGCTGGGAACTGAACTGGGAACTATGCAAGAGCAACAAGTGATATTTAGCACAGAGTCATCTCTCCAGCCCCAAGAAAACCAAATTCTTGATAAAAGTTATTTTTCCTCTATCATTTGAATGTGCTTCAATAAGATACAGGTTTGGAGTTTCAGATAATCTGGTCAGTTGCTCATATGAACTCATAGTAATAGTGACAGTGTGCAAAAGTCCCTGTAAGTTCGAATCAGAAAACCATTCTATTCTAGATATGAGGCGGTAGATAAGAAGGCCCAAACCCCCTAAGGAAATTTTGGCAATGTTTGGCTGCTAGAAGGGGTTCTTTAAAGCATGGGACCCTTGGTGGGCTAATCAGGCTTTAGTAGATAGACCTAACTGAAGGATGCTTGAAGTCAACAAATTCTTATATAGATTTCTTATATAGATTTCATATATATAGAATTAGAGTACATTAAATTGGGCAGGGGCTCTAAATACCATCAAATTATATAATACAAAAATTGCGAAAATTCAATAAAATTGCTTTTAAGGTACGTGTCTAAATGACCTAGCATTTGCAAGATCTTCATGAATTTTTAATGTTTTTGGTCTTTTTGAGACAGGGTCCCCCTTTAGTCCTAGCTGGCCTTGAGCTACCTATGTAGTCCAAGCTGGCCTCCAATTCACAGAGATCCACCTGCCTCTGCCTCCTGAGTGCTAAGATTAAAGGCATGCACCGTTTATTTACTTTTATAGCTTAGGCTTAGAGTCATTTCCACTTGGATTGTTCATTTGTACAAGAGTCAACAAGTTACATCCTACAGGCCCAATCTGCTCTTTAGCTTATTTTTGTCACTGGGCCATGATTTTTTTCCTTTGGATTCTAAAGGGTTGTTTAAAACAAGTAAAAAAATAAAATAAAATACAAAACAAAACAAAACATTGGGACAGAGATAGCTCTGCTGGATAGCTTCAGTGTTAACTTGACATACCTGGGTTGAGGGAGCCTCCATTGAGATATTGTCTCCGTTGGACTGGCCTTTGGCCATGCCTGTGGGGTATTTTCCTGACTGTTGAGTTATGTGGGAGGGCCCAGCCTACTACAGGTAGTGCTATCCCTGGATAGGTTGTTCTGTACAGTAGAAGAATACAGAATGAGCATGGGCCTGGGGGGCAAGCCAGTAAGCAGCGTTCCTCCATGGCCCACACTTCAGTTCCTGCCTTCAGGTTCCTGCTCTGAGTTCCTACCTTGGGCTCCTTAAGTGATGAACTGTGGCTTGGGAGATGAAAGATGAATAAACCTTTTCTTCTCTACGTTGGTACTGGTCAAACTGTTTTCTCAAAGCAATTGAAAACAAACTCGAGCAATAACCTAAAATATTTATTACCTGGCTCTTAACATGTTTCAGCGTCTTTGTCTTTCTAGAATATTAACTTCGCAAGCACTGTGAGGATACTGGAGAACACAGTATTTCAAGCTTCATGTGAGAAAACAATTGCAATGTACCAGTGCCCAGATGGAACCTTTATTACCAGCCTCCCTGTGCAGAGCTTCCTATGCATGAGCTTCAAACTCAGGTCTAGCTCTTGCCACAGGAGATTATCCGTATGCTAGAGAAATCCTGCTTTCATGGCTCCGTAGTTAATGCGGGGGGGCTTACAGGACACCTGAGATGTGCTGCAGGTGGTCAGGCCTCCTCCATCCATCCTCTGTCTCCTAGCCCTGAACTAAAGACACTGGTTTTCCCAATAGAAAGTAGTAGAAGTGACCCTGTGCCGGTGCCTCTCCCAAGGCTACTGTCTCTGGAATCCCAAAATGTCACATTACCAAGCCTAATTACCTTCTGAGCACCATGCTGAAGTGGTTTCCCTGCATGTTCACATTTCTCCACTGAGCCCCACCCTGACTCACTCCATCCAAGCAGCAAATAAAGGCGGCAGGTCATTTTGGACCCTCTAGATGAGTCCTTCTGTCAACTGAATAGCATCTGTCAACTGAGAATGCAGGAGCCTGGGTCCTAATCCAAATCCTTGACCTTTAATACAGGGGTGAGACATACATTGCTTATTGTAGGCATTGCAATTTTTTGAAAGGATTTATAGCTCAGCAATGATAGCTGGAGCATGGGTATTCTATTTGTTAATTTAATAAATGTTGCATGGCAGTACCAGATTTAGTCACAAAAATTATTAGCATATTGTGCTTCACTTACGTGCCAGACACCATTCATAGCACATTCCATATGGTCATCACTTAGTCTTAGAAGATTATCAGTTAATAGTCTTTAAAGTCATGAGATTATCAGCATTATTTCTACATTGAACAGAAGAGAACAATGAAATTTAAGAATGTAATATGAAAGAGGTGTTATAGCTACTAAGTGATTTGAATGAGGGGATTCAACTAAGATTTTTTTAATATTTGAAACCCCTTTTCCTGCGCTATCGTAAATACAGCTTCACATTTTAATGGGAGACTCATCTAATTCGCATATAAAGCTTTACCCATAAGTAGATCCTCTGAACAGCTTTCCTGTTTATATAACCTTATAGAATTAATCCTGAGGTTTTTTTCCCTAGTAAAACTCTGTTCCCAGTACAATTAATTTTAAATAACTGTGCTCAGAAGTCTTGGGACTTTAAAGCAGAATGTGTCATCTGTTCCCTGTGTTTTTTTTTTTTTTTTTTTTTTGGTTGTTTTCGAGACAGGGTCTCCCTATATCCCCAGCTGGCCTAGAACTCACTCTGTAGACCAGGTTGGCCTTGAACTCACAAAGATCCGCCTGCCTCTGCCTCCTGAGTGCTAGGATTAAAGACATGCACCACCATGCCAGGCATGTTCCCTTATTTTTTTTTTTTAATTTTATTTATTTTTGTATGTATATGAATGTACAGTCTACATCCAGGTGTGTGCACCCGTGTCGTGCAATGCCGTGGAGGTCAGAAGAGGGTCTCGGATTCCCCTGGAACTGGAATTCTCCTGGAATTGGAGTTTCAGACGGTTCTCAGTTGCCATGTGGGTGCTGGGGATCAAACCCCGGTCCTCTGCAAGAGCGTCGGTGCTCTTAACCGCTAGGCTATCTCTCCAGCCCCGTTCCCTTATTTTTAAGGGAAGCTTTTACTTTTAAAAGTTTAGAAGGAAAGATTCAACTTGAGCTTTATTTCCAGAGATGATACATAAACAATGGTTACGGAAAAGTAACGCCCACTTGTTTATATTTTACTTCCATTTTACTATAATGTGATTTCTCTTTGTGCTCCATCATCCCACAACAATGTCATAATGAATTCTCTAATTTTCTTTTTGTCTTTTTATCAGAATAGGGTGGTCTTTAAGGCATTTGTTCTACTTTCTGTCTATTAGAGGACCATTCTGTAATCACAAAAAAAAAAAAAAAAAGCAAATAGGAATCACGTAAAAATGACAGAAATAAATGTAAACAATAATTGTACAATTAGGGGAAGAGGAGATGGGTTTGAGACAGAATCTCCTTGTGTAGCCCAGGGTGACCTAGAGCTCATTACTCTCTTTCCTTAGCCTCCTAATGGCTGGGATCACAGGAGGCCACCATTGCACCTGACATAATAAAAATATTTTTATTGGATAAATGATCTGCTGTGAGAATATAAGCTTGTTATATCTATCATATTATTTAATAAAAATCTGATGATAGATTAATATTTGTAGTTTCTTGGGTGTCTATGTCTCCTGGTGGAAACATTAGTAAGCCAGCACTAAGGTCCCTAGTCTTCCCTTCTCCATTTCTGGCACTTTTTCATATATTTATTTATTTAATTGAGACAGGGCCTCGCTATGCAGCACTGGTTTCCTTTTTAACTGGTGAGATTGGTCAAGATTCTCCAGATAAGATCTTTAGTTGGCAACCTGAAGATCCAGGAAGAAAAGACTGAGGGGCTTGAGAGCCAAGAGAGACACTGATACAGGTTCTGCTCTGAAAATGATCAGGCTTGAAAGCCAAGGTGAGTTGAGCATCCACCCAAGTCCAAGGGTCAGAATTAAACAATGTCATGGCTTATACCCTCGGGACAGAGTTCCCTTGTACATAACAAATCCCCTTCTATCAGGGCTTCAACACATCCACTGAGGCAATTTGCTGTTAATTGTTAGTTTTATGTTAAGTGCTGCAATATAGTATAGATAATCTCGCAATAACATTTGATCAAATACATAGGAAACCTATGCTTATGTATTTGACACATGTAATTAACCACATAGACAAAACTGCATAAGCTTATGAGACACATAGACATTCATATGCTATGTGGTTAATTTGACATATGAAAGTCTATGTGTGTCATAAGCTTGAAGCAATAGACTTAGACCACAGAGATGTTCCTGATGGTCCTGGGTAAGCCAGCTTTATGTAATGCTATTAACATTTGCATTGCATATCCTTCAAGCATGTAGTAAATGTTCATTTCAATGACTCATCGTGGAGATTAAGGGTGAAAAGATGCAAACTCCTGTAGGAAGCTTTCTTTTTATGTTGAACAGGGACCATGCGGCCCTGCTAAGGGGGATGGGGGCACAGAGCCGGCTTTGTGGACACTGTGGGGAGTCAGATGGCTACTTCCCGTAGCCTGACCTGGATGGTACTTCCAGCTCAGGCCCTTAGCCTGGACCCACGAGACACGTGTTCCACTCTTGGCCGTAGCTTCTCACCTGCCTAGAGTCTGGGCAGGAATTTCAGGCTGATGGCTGATCGCCTCCCTTCAGCCAATACCCACTCACAACACCAGCTACCCAGATTGGTGGTCCGAAAAGGCGAGCCTTTTTCCAACCCACTGGCCACCTGAACGTAATGCAGGCCTATCTTAGCCTGTATGTGTGCAATAATTAATAAAAATAATGGCCAGGAATTCCGTGATGATGTTACTATGAAACACAAATTCATTCCTTGCTACTGCCTACTTTTATAAACTAAATGATGTCCGTTCCCAGAACCAATCATAAGTCCCTCAACTCCACACCACTGTACCCCATTGCCCCACCCAGCACCACATATCTAGGCCATACTGCTTGCTCCTCCTTGGGGCGGGGTCAGACCCTCAGCCAGGAGGTGCCCTGAGGCATGCTAGTTGGAAAGCTAGCCTGCAATTCGAGCTGGATTTCCCTACAAACTCCCTAAAATGTGACCTTTTATTTAGTAGGGCATAATCCCTACTTGCTAAAAGTATACTAGATGGTTGCCTAACTATATATTGGATTTCATGGGAGTAAGAAGTGAATCTATGGTACTTTACATTATGGGGACTCAGGGAATACCTATAACTAGTAAAATCTAGGTTCTTCTGAGGGACATATTATCTGGATCTCTGTAATGCAGGATTTTGACAGTGTCTCTCAGAGAACTCACATTATGTGATTTGTGTTTGTCAATTTCAAATAGGAAAACTAAATCACATGAAAACACAGCAGTAGCACCCACAGCTACTTAGTCCATAAGATTATATACTGGGAGTACACTGTAGCTTTCTAATTATCCAGGTGGTCAATCTGTTTTCCTTACATTAATTTACACTCTTCCTAATTCAGCAATTGTTCAAAAGAAGCATTAAAAGATCTAACTAATTTGGGAGTTTTTTTTTTTATCCTCATAGCAATGCAATTTTATGGCTATTTTTGAGGCAATATTTAGGATCTGTCTCTTGGAAATGCCAGAGTAGCTCATCAATAGCAAATTTTAAGTGCAAAACTTAACTTGAACTCATGTTATTTACGTATTTTGTACCTAGACATCAATAAGGAAGCATGTCAAATGAAGAAGCATATTCTGTGACCTAAGCCATTCTATTAATCTTGTAATAAACAGTATTATAAAAGTCACACATAATCACAAGTTTAATTCATTTAGTATGAAAGCATTCATGGCTTATTTTCTAATAAAGGATCACATTCATGTACAGTATGGAGTAAAAGTATTAAAGACATTTTGAAAGCTAGTAAATTAGAGCCTACATCTAATGAGTAGAGCCATTTTCACATTTGTCATATTAAGAGTCTGTGAAATTATTCCCATGGTATTGCAATTTCTGTAAACATCCTTCGATTTCCTCATCAGAGTACTTTGAGAGTTTTGTGACTATTTCTTTAATCCCTTGAAGTAGTCAAATGACATTCAGAAACTCTTTATGTGAATTAAGTATCTTATAGAGCTGGAGAATATTGCATTTATTCAAGTAATAAGTTCAAAGATTATTTTATTTTGAGACTTTTGTAGTTAGTAAAAGTGACTGTGAAGCCAATTATTTAAGAAGTGGCTGGTAGATATGTCAGACTGTATCAAAATCATCAAAATTCACTCCTAGTTCCCCAAGAAATTCCACTTAGACCAATTACTCAATGCTTGATTGAATTGTGTCTATGCATATGAGTATATATAATGTGTATCATGTATCAACTAATGATGAAAGTACAAGCACAAGTGGAGAGATTGAAAGATACTACAGAGGGCAGAGATTTGTGGTTTTTTTTAATAGGACCCTGTGCAGGCACATATGCACACACACACATTGTGTGTGTGTGTGTGTGTGTGTGTGTGTATGTGTGTGTGTGTGTGTGTGTGTATGTGTGTGTGTGTGTGTGTGTATGCGTGCATATGACATGTGTGTACCAGAAAATGCTACAGTCCAGGATATCCTGCCTTGGAGTTACAGGCTGTTGTGAGCCACTTAGCATGGGTGCTTGGAACCTAACTCAAGTACTCTAGAAGGGGAGGAGGCACTCATAACCACTGCTCCATTTCTCCAGCCAAAGCTGTTTTATATTTTATAAAATGTATTATCTCAATGCTTGGGAGATGGCCCAGTGAATCAAGGGAATAAAGCCCTACAAATGTGAAGACCAGAGTTCAGATGCCCATAACACACAGAGGAAGCCATGCAGGTGTTTGGAAGCTTAGCACTGGATAGGCAGAGAGAGAGGATCTCTGGGAATATCTGGCTAGCTAGAGTACCTGTAAGTATTGAGCTCTGAGTTCAGAGAAAGACCCTATCTTGACCGGTAGGTGTAAAAATGTGGGTAAGGGGCTGGAGAGATGGCCTAGCGGTTAAGAGCGCCGACCGCTCTTACAGAGGACCCGGATTCGATCCCCAGCACCCACATGGCGGTCGAGAACCGTCCAAAACTCCAATTCCAGGAGGACTCCAGTTCCAGGGAAATCCGAAACCCTCTTCTGACCTCCGCAGCACTGCATGACACAGGTGCACAAACTTGCATGCAGACAGTACATTCATACACATACAGAAATAAATAAAAAATTTTTTTTTAAATGTGGGTAAGATAATACCGGAAAATAACTTCAGGCTAGTCCAGGAATGCATATACATATGTACCCATGCTCATGTTGAATACACACACACACACACTCACACACACACACACACACACACACACACATGCACACACACATTTTAAAGGAAATGTGTCTTTTTAATTTTGTAAGTATTTTGATCTAAGTCGAGGAATCAGATATTAATATAAACAAAGCAATAAATAGAAAAGGAAGGTCAGCTATACTCTAGGCTGTGAACACACGCATCATGCTGATTCAAGAATGAGATTTCTTTCTCTCTAGGTTTAAAGAAAATTTTGGAGGGGTATTTATATGATTTTTAAATTATAGTATTGTCCAAGAGTACAACAAGGGACAAGATTAATATGAGGTCATTTCTACATCTCTAAGATCCTCTGGTTGGGACACAATGAAAGACACTACTGTAGACCTCGTGGACAAATGAAAGGAAAAATAGAAGTCCTGTGTCATCTTCTCATACTCAGTTGTACCTTTTCCTTAAGAGGCAGTATAGAACCGAAGGGCTAGCCTAGAAAAGAGTGACGTGAGGATTTACTGAGGTCATGCGTGTGAATTTCCCAATAGACAGATAAACATATGACTTATGGTTCATAAATATTAGTTTCATTTCCTTGTTCATTTCACACTTTGGGTGATTATTTGCTTTTCTATGAGTGTAAGGTGAAAATGAATAATTTAGATTTAGTATGCAGTATAAGGAGGAAGGATATGAAGAAAAATATGATCTAATCAAAGTGGGTTAGTCATAATCCCTTGACTTTGAAATATAATAGCATGGTTAAGTCATATTTATTGCAAGCTTTTGACTTTTCATACTTATGAATTTTCATTTATCTCTTGAATAGCCCCAAGATTTTGGTTAGTCAGGTTATCATTATCATATATTTAATGAAAAAGTTGCCTTGAATTGATCCACTCACATCACTATCTTGTGCTGACATCTAAATCAAGATAAACTTCCCGCCCGGCGTGGTGGTGCACGCCTTTAATCCTAGCACTTGGGAGGCAGAGGCAGGCAGATCTTTGTGAGTTCAAGGCCAGCCTGGTCTACAGAGTGAGTTCCAGGACAGCTGGGGCTACAGGGAGACCCCGTCTCGAAAAGACCAAATAAATAAATAAATAAATAAATAAATAAATAAATAAATAAAATAAAATAAAGTTCCCATGCTTGGAAGATGGCTTCTATGTTGACTCATGATGACTCTGCTTCTAGGTATTCATAGCTTTGTGAAATTTTTGCCTCTGATGCAGGATAGATCTGAATTACTTAAAACAAACAATATTATAAAAAGTTAGGAGTTACTACCAACAGTAGATTCAAAAGACACTGTGACTTCCATTCTGGAGGTGCTTGCTCTCTCTTTACTTCTACTTTGAACAGCCCTAGGGAGAAGACAAAATGATAAGGAGAGATTATCTGTTATCAACATGCAGCAAAAACTGTGAGCCAGCAGCAGTCAGATGAATGAACTGCAGTTTCTTGGGCCTACCACTGGTCTCGGAAGTAAGGAACACTTGAGGCACTTGAGAAAGCATTCTTTGTCAGTGGATATGCCTAACTCTGTATGGTTCAAACATCTATGTAGTAGAGCTTAGTTAAGAAATTAGTTGAAGTTTTTATGTTGGAATTTTTTCATAATAACTGTTAGGTCTGGGTTTCCCAGAATCCCAAGGAGCACACAGGTGCCCACTTCTTCCAGAGGCTGTCAATCTTCTGATCTATTCCCCTGTACTTGAGGTCCTGCCCCATGGCCATAAATGGGTGGACCCCAGCCACCATCTCTCTCTGCCTCTGCCCCTACCTTTGTCTCTGCCCCTGCCCTTTGTCTCTGCCCCTGCCCCTGCCCCTGCCCCTGCCCTCGCCCCTGCCCTTGCCCCCTGCCATGCTGTCCAGTTCCACCAGGTGTTTTCAGGTGGCCAGTGCTGGCAGTCCCACATGGAAGTAAAACCTGTTTCTGAAGTGACTTAAGACTCATGTGCCTTTTTATCTGGGGGTTCGTCCTTTTTTATACTCTAACTACATTTGGACTATTTATTCACTCTCTCTGGAACTCAGATTTTTTTTTTTTAATCTTTCCTTGTAACCCCAGCTGGAAATCACTAGGCAGACCAGGCTGGCCTTGAACTCATAGAGATCCTGGTGCCTCAGCCTCCTGAGTGCTGGGATTAAAGGCCTGGACCACCACACCAGGCTAAAACTCAGATTTGTTACATATGAAATGAAAATAATACAAGTAGAAACAACCTATGGCAAGAAAAAAAATTCATATAAAACAATTAGACTTGTGATGGCACATAGATAGTGCTCAAAACAATCTTTTCATTTTTTTCATTAAAGTAGGAAGCAGAGTTGATGTTACAAATGGAGATAAAAACTTTAAAATCAATTACTAATGTGATTATAAATATTAATTTATGTAATTAATTTGCAGCAGTTCTTTCTCTGTTTAAACCAGAAGCTCACATCAACACCCTAAGATGAACTTGGTGTCACTGAACCCCATTTCTTGCTCTTCCCCTCAACACATGTATTGTATTTTCTTTCTTTACCTTTCAAAATTGCTTGACTCTTCACTTGGCTTATTGGGACAGGTGGCTAAGCTTAGCTTGTTCTGTCGGCTGGAGCTGGGGGCTTCTTTCCTCTGTTGATAACTTTTTGGGAAGCCAAGCCAGAAAAAATAGATGTCTTTTTGGTGTCAGCTTCTCATAGCTAGTCCACCCCAAATAGAGAGGAAAATGGAATGATGCTGGACAGCTGCTGGAATTGCTTTTATTCTAGAGTGCTTTTCTTATGTCTTTGGTGGGCATCAGCTGTTTTCTGCCACTATTCCATGATGCAGAGAAACAAGTGTTTGGACTCTACATCCTGAAGTTTGACCCTTATCTTTTATCACCCACATTTTTCATCTTCTCTTAAGTATTTACCACCAAACTCTTGGAAAAATGATACTAACAAAAGTGTAGCTTCTAACAGAAAACATCTGAGCAGTATTTTGAGCTACTATTATCCTGAGCATGCTATTCCAGAAACAGGCAGAAATCTTTATGACTTTTCATAATGTCACAATTTATTGAGTAAAAATAAATTCACAAGCTATGTCAGTTTAGTTAGTTGCAATTTACCATGCAATCCTCATTTCCCTTGATAGCAGGTCATTATCAAATGCAGGTTCTTTTGTTTTTGTCTTAATTACTAGTATTAACTCAGCTCAGACATCACATTTTACATAGTAAATACATCTGTGTGTTTGCATATATGCAGGTTACAGAATGACTACAAAAATGTTTAACCACTGTATTGAAAGGTTAAGCCAAAGTACTTTTCAAAGAGCTCAAATAGGCCTTAGTGGAAGCAGAGGCTGAGGGCTGATACAAATGCAGAGAGTCACTGCAGGTGGTTTGATAAGTTGCTAAGGAACACAGTTGGAGAGCTGCTGGAGGGCACAGAGTTGCTGCACAGACTAAAGTCAGCTGAGCAAAACTGCAGAGGTGCCAGACAGTAGAGGCAAGGTGCAAGCAAGTCCAGACAGAATAATGTACAGCAATTCAAGTAGGCCAAATCAAACAGTGGGGACCAAGCTGTGCTGAATCCCTGTGATAATTGGGAGTTCTCTGCTGATGGTCCCTTGAAGTACGCAGTGGGTGGGGAGATGACAGGTCCGGCAGCTGCAGCCATTGCAGGGCTTAGGTGTTCTCTTGTTTATGGAGTTCAGATGAGGACTTTGTACCTTTGATGGGTTTCAGATTCTCATGCCTAGTTTTCTGATAAATTTGAATGCACTCCCATCTTCCCAATCTACTCTTATGTTTCTAAATGTTACCTTATTTATTTATTTATTTATTTATTTATTTATTTATTTATTTACTATGTGTATGAATGTACTGTCTGCATGTAGGTTTGTGCACCCATGTCGTGCAATGCCGCGGAGGTCAGAAGAGGGCATCAAATTCCCCTGGAACTGGAGTTCTCCTGGAACTGGAGTTACAGACGGTTCTCAGCCGCCATGTGGGTGCTGGGGATCGAACCCAGGTCCTCTGCAAGAGCAGTTGGCGCTCTTAACCGCTAGGCCAGCTCTCCAGCCCCTTAAATGTTACCTTTTTAAAACTTTCATTAATGAGTTACCAGTCTGTGTGTGCCTCACAGTTGGTAATGGATAGATGGCATTGTTTTTGTGCTCACAAAGATGCCTCATCATCCTGCCTCTGCATTTGTACTAGAAATGGAGTAAAATGAGGATTTGTGAAATGGAGTCACCCAGGGATAGGAGCAGTCTGAAAGTCACTTACCTCATTCAAGGTGCAATATTTATAATTTCGTTTTCCTTCAGCATGGACTAGGACTCCGTTTTAGTTGGATGTCTTCTGACTGGCCCCTTCGGGTATTCTGCTTCACCGTGGATTAGATGGCTGGCTTTCTATGCTTCCAAGCTTCAGCTGTGACCACTTGTCCCTTTTCCAAGTACTAGTTTATCACTGTGCCAGGCAGGGAAGCTGCAAAGCCAGATTGGCCAGCTCCCTAATTCTCTCAAGATAAATATGAGCACATAAGAGGGGGGTAAAATAGACACTTAGAAGTTGCTTTTGCCAAAATGAATTGCTTCCTAGTTGGGTTCATAGCAGGTTGGAAACCTGGTATCTCTGCTTACATTTTCTGTCTGTCTTCTTTTTCTTTTCTTTTAAAAATTTATTTATTTATTTATTTATTTATTATTTTTATGTGTATGAGTGTACTGTGTGCATGTAGGTAGATGTGCATGTAGGTAAATGCACCCATGTCGTACAATGTGCGGAGGGCAGAAGAGGGCATTGGATTCCTCTGGAACTGGAGTTAAAGATGGTTCTTAGCCTCCATGTGGGTGCTGGGAATCGAACGCAGGTCCTCTGCAAGAGCAGTCAGTGCTCTTAACTGCTGAGCCAGCTCTCCAGCCCCTTAAATTTATTTTTATTTCATGTGTATGAATGTGTTGCCTACGTTAATGAAAGGGCAAATGTGTCATACAATACCCATGGAAGTCAGAAGAGGGTGTCAGATCCCATGGAACTGGAGTTACAAACAGTTGTTAGTTGCCATGTGGGTGGTGGAAACCTAACCCAGGTCCTCTGCAGGAGCCGTCAGTGCTCTTAACTGCTGAGCCATCTCTCCAGGCCTCATTTTCTGTCTGTTTTTACTTAGTCACTTGCTTAGTACTGCGAGTCTGGGCAGATTAACCCCTCAGGGAGGGTCAGTCCAGCTTATCTCACCCCCTTCAAGACTGAAAAGTCATTGTCATAATCCTATAGTCACCTTGCAAGACTGACCACCCCCCAGGTGGGGAGACATGATCAAGGATAGAGAGGTTATGCACTGGAAGAGAGACTCTTGTGGGAACCAGACTAGGCTCCTTGTCCCAATTGTTTTTCTGTTTATATCTAAAGTTCACCTCAGTATATACACATATACAAGCACACATTAATACATAAATATATATAGATACACAAACACATACATCCACACAGACACACATATGCACACACATATACACAGACACACAGACACATGCACATGCATGCATACCCACATACACATATATACACACTTGCACACATACAAAGAGACAAACACAGAGACACACAATACACACACACACACACACACACACACACACATATAGAGCCAAAGGAAAATAAATACACAGCATAAGGTTGCAGGAAAACAGGTCAGTGATAAACTAGAAAATATAAGGCAAGGAAGCTTTGGTCTAATTCAATGTGATGATTTCTTTCAGATAAAATTTTTCATATTTGATTGTATTCTTTGCCAGCTATCTGAATTTAGATTCATCTTTGGCAGTTTATGAGTAATTTGGTAATGTTAATGATGTAAATATTAATATATTTATAAATGTGTTTTGTTCAATTTGTACTCTGCATTCATAAATATATGCACACCATTGTGAATGTGTTTACACATAGAAAGTGTCAAAATAATTCAATATCATATATTCATAGGAAGTTATATGTAGATGCAGCTGTGGTTAAAGCTATTCTGAACAAGGAAGGAAATGCAAACTGCACTCTTGGACATGGCCCGAGAAAGATCAAGGGCACAGAAGTGACCCAGTGCTCTGGGAGCACAGGCAGGAGGGTGGATGGGCAAAGCTGGGGTGCTGAGGGAGGAGACAGGGAGGAGGGTGGATGGGCAAGGCTGCGGGGCTGAAGGAGGAGCACAGGGAGGAGGGTGGATGGGCAAGGCTGGGGGTAGGGGGCTGGAGGAGGAGCACAGGGAAGAGGGTGAATGAGCAAGGCCAGGGGAGCTGAAGGAGGAGCACAGGGAGGAGGGTGAATGGGCGAGGCGGGGGAGTGATGGGGGGAAGGGGTCTGAAGGAGGAGACAGGGCTGGGAACTCAGGAAGCATGAGTGCTTCAGAACTAAGTCACAGGTTACAAATTACAGAAACAGTAAACACTATAATGGCCAGTTTTATTTTTCAGCGTATTTCATAAAGGGAGTAGAAGTAATAGAAATTCTCTACAAATACAGCGGAAGTATGGGATGGCATACAATAAAGAAATTGCATTTGGAGAGTTTATTTTTTTCCAGCATTTTCTACTCCACATCAGACTGATTCTAAAACAGTGTGTTACATTTTAAATAGCTTTGATATGAACATAGTTTTCTTTTCTTTCTTTCTTTTTTTTTTTTTTTTTTTTTTTTTTTTTTTTTTTGGTTTTTTCTAGACAGGGTCTCTCTGTAGCCCCAGCTGTCCTGGAACTCATTCTGTAGACCAGGCTGGACTTGAACTCACAAAGATCTGTCTGCCTCTGCCTCCTGAGAGCTAGGATTCAAGGCATGGGTCACCACACCTAGCCTAACACAGTTTTCAAATTAAGAAACAACCTCCTAGGAATTTTAGGGATATTTCTAGGGAAAAAAAATGGAACATGAAGCTTACTTTAATTAAAATGTCTGAATAATGTGGTACGTTCATATTTGTAAAATTATATTCAGAATAAAGAGAATATATTGTTTTTCCTCTTTCAGTTTGTAAGGTCACTCTCCAGATAAAGGTAGGATCACTAGATAGCTAATATTCAAAGTCTGCAAGGGAACCTCTGCTAGTTTATTCTCACTTCTCTCCCTCTTGTCTGTGTGGCTGTGCATTCTGTTCTTTGACAGCTAACATGCTAATTGGTAGCATGTGGTAGCCACCCCCGGTGAACACACAGACCCACTGCCACTTTCACTTTATATTTGCATATACTCATTATATAATTGCTCCTTCGTTGTTGCGGCATTTTCATATATGCATGCAATACATTTTGATCATATTCACCCCCACTCTCCTTTCTGGCCAGTCTCTCAGCTCTCTTGTTCCCCTTCTTCCAAACTACTCACCCTTCTACTTTCATCACTTGTTGGTGGGTGTGACATAATGGGTTTACTCAGTGTTACTTACAGGAGCATGGACGAGAAGTGACAGGAGCCCAGGCAACGGGGAAGAAACTGCTGAAGAAACCTTCTCACTTCTCTCAGCAGCCATTAACTGCCTATGCATCATCATGGAAAGACGTGTCCTCATGACCCTTCCTTCCTCACTGGTGGATGTTGATGGGCCCAGTCTTGTGTAGGTCTTATGCAGGAAATGAGTGCTGAACATTCGGGAATGTAGCGTCAAGCCTTGCCTTTGAGGACATCATTCCACAGCATGCTACCCTTTCTCCAGATCTTCCATCATCTGTTACAGCTTTCTGCAGCTACCACCTCCCATTGGGAAAGAACCTTCCCAGAACAATGCTCCAGTAGCACTGATTTATGGGCAGAAACATAAATAAGTAGAAGGCAATCTCACACACACACGCACACACACACACACACACATACACACACACTCACAAATCATGTCCCTTAGCAAAACAATTGCAGTAGTTTCCCTACTGGGACCCAGTTCTTCCCCAGTCATGGGCATTTGATTTGATTTGCCATTTTTAAGTAGAGAAGATGGAAGGATCTGGTGGAAACCTCATGACAGATTTTAGAACTAGGTACTATGTATTCAGCTTCCAGGCAGAAACTTGATTGCAAGTGGATGTCTCTGACATGATGAATATCTTTCGTCAGGGCCAGTGAAAATGCAGAATGGTACTTAAAATGGAAAAGGGAATTACTGTGGACACACAAGAGCAGACATAAATAGGAGAACAACATCATTGCACCTGTAGTTGATAAAGCCTATTTCCCAGAGTAGACTAGAAAGACTGCCTCATGTGCCTCTTTCCATAGACAGCCCTGATGATAACAAACAGAAGAAACAGTCCAGCACTGGATGTTCAAAACTGATTTTTAATGCCTTTCAAAAACCATTCTGTGATACTCCCCTGCCTGCTTCTCTTTGTCCTCATAATTTTCTCTTCTTTTCCTTTATCTTTATTGAATTTACTTTCTAAAATATCTGTTCTTTGTAACAAGTCAAACAGCAAAAATGTATGCAGGGAAAAAGTCAGGTTCTCTTTTTTGTGGTGTCTTTCCTTGAGATAACAAATACTGATAGAATTTCTTCATTTTACTTGTATAAATACATGGTTTTACTTTTGTTCTTTAACAGAAACCTGCTTATACAAAGCACTTTGCTCTTTACTCTCCTAAATTTACTAGTAAATTTTCTCCAAGTCAGTATGAAAAATGAAACTGATGCTTTCTGTATATAATATTCTACATTAGGGAGATATTTGATTAAAATGTTGCATGAGTAGAATTCAATATGATGGTAAAATTTCACTACAAACATTAATGTTTTCACTTCTATAGAATAAGTTTCAAAACTGAAAGTGTCTAAACATACTTACACTTTAAGTTTACTAGGTAAAGTATTTGAGAGTCAAACAATTTATGGACCCTCCAAAGAAGTTGGAGGTCTTATTTCTGTGTAGCCCCACCAGTAGTGGATAGTATTTATATCTTAACTGTTTCCGATGAAATATTTGAAAAGTATGTTTTGTTGCTGAAACATTCATTTTTCACTTATGAAATTATAGCTTTTTCTCATCTAAATTTTTCTTTTTATAATTTTGCACTTCTCTTAAATAATTTGCATTTTGTTAACTGATTCGTACATTTTAAATTTTAAATGGGAGCAGATATCCACACGAAATGGAAATGTGCTGGAAGTATATATTTTTTTCCAAAGAACTTCTTTGTCATTTGACTTTATCTATAAACACATTGCCACAGATAAACATGGATCTTGTCAAAGTTCAATGCATTTCCGATACATTTAATTTTCTATCTTGATTGTGTTTCTTTCCTTTTTTAAAAACTAAAAAGTAAATTTGAAAAAAATTAGAACATTAATAGTTATCAACTATGACATATGAGTTATTTGATAATTCATATGTTTCATATTTATTCTTTCAGGTATTTTTCAAAAGAACTTCAAACAGGAAAAATTTGTTGCCTTTCAGTTTTGTGTGAGGGAGGGAGATCTCAGAAAGATGATGTCATCAGTAATTGGATATAATAATAATGTCTCAAAGAGCCCGCCCAAAATGAAAAAATTTCCTATGCACTACCATTAACATAAATAAAATAGAAATATTCATAACAAAAAAAATAAACTCAAAATGTGCACTCTGGTGATTGTAAGCACTAGTAAGGCCTTATTATTAACTAAATAAGAGAAGATCCTAATCAATGAAAAATTGTTTCAGGTACCTGAATCAGAATTATATGTATAAAGGTAACAACAGTACTTCCCAAACCAACCCATAGAATCTTTACATTTTTATAGACTTAGCTTATACTTTTTTGTTTTTTGGTCTTTTCGAGACAGGGTCTCCCTGTAACCCCAGCTGTCCTGGAACTCACTCTGTAGACCAGACTGGCCTTGAACTCACAAAGATCCTCCTGCCTCTGCCTCCCAAGTGCTAGAATTAAAGGCATGCACCACCATGCCCAGCAGCTTTGTTAGATTTTTTAAATGATAAGGACAGGTGCCATCAAGAGAATGGGTGTGAGAAATATCTTCACTGTCTAAAAGATAATGAACATTGTTAATCACAGTTTACAGTCCCTTTAATTTTACCACTTTTGACCCAACTGCCAGCTTAGTTTTTGGCACAGCTCTTCTAGAGCTGAATGTTCCCAGTATTGTCCAGAAAGCAGCCGGAGCCACTTAACACCCACTGAGCTTTTGAAACACAGCTATGCAAGTAAAGCACAGAAGTGGTAATTAAATTTTCATTAACCTGTATGTAATCATTAGAAGCTATTATATAGGACTGCTCAGGTCTAGACTTTGCATATAAAACAAAGAACATGATGTGGGACAGAAAAATGTTTTGTAAGTTCAAGTCCAAGTTCAGCTAACAAGAAATGCCTTTCAAAAAGATGGTAGACAGACATACCTAAGAATGAATCAGAAACACTTTGAGGTTAAGGTAGAAAAAAGAATTATATTATATCCATAGATTTTAATATGGATAACCAACATCTTCACACTGAAATTTGCCAGTACTAAGATAAATTCAACCAGCTTTTTGACAATAACTCTGGGCCATTAGCATTGATAATAAATTGCCCATGGGATTTAAAGTAACCATTTCCTAATGATGTACATTGTTAAGCATAGACAGCATCTTAATAAGAGAAGCTGAGCCATCTTATTCTCTAAGAATTTTATGTAAAAATAGAGGGAGAAAGATGTGTTTCCATCTGATCAGAATCTGGAAGCACAAACTTGTGATAGACTCTTGCAGTTCCACCGTAATATTAAGGGAGGGGCATTGCAGCCTGCTGAAGAAAAGGACATGTTGCCTTTGGTGCTTGCCTGACCTGCTCTTTTCTTCAGCCAGGAGTATAGTTTACCTTAGTCTGAAGGTAAAAATGAAAGCCCCAAGGAATAAGAAGGCAGAGTCAGCAGGTCTCCAGAGTGAATTCTGCAGACAGGAAGAAAAGAATAGAGAACAATTAGAACTTTACTCAAGCTAGGGAAAATCTTATGAAAGTTAAGCAGTTCTGGCTTTGTCCTAACTCAACATGGTGCCAAACAGCTGTGTAAAATAATATTTACTGTTGATGTCACATTAAAGATTTATATCCGACTGTGGTCTCTTCTGTATAATGGATTTAAGGGCTAGGGATTTGTGTTTGGTTTTGTTTTATGATGTTTGAAATGTTTTTTTTCTCCTTTTCCTCCTGTTTTAAGCTCCCTCATTTCCTGACCACATGGTGCCCTGTGCAGAGCTGGTTATGGAGGCCTTGCTTTGCAGGAGGAATTTCTGTTATTACCATTTTACTCTGTACCACAGGTGGAGGCTACATAGCATGTGTAGCCTCTCCCAAGGTGGAGTCTATAGCTTCAAAGCGATGGATCAGGAGTTTCCAAGAAACAATGGGGAGATTAAGAATGCTGAAGAAAAGCATGAGACATCATGCCTCTCATCCCAACACTTGGTAGGCTGTAGATGGAGAATTATAGCATGTTTGAAGTCAGCCTGGGCTATGGGTGAGATCCTGTCTTTTAAAAGCCAAAACAAACAATAGAAGAAATGCTTTAGAAAGGGCAGATAATATGGCTCCACAAATAAAAATTCTTGTTGACAGAAATGAAGACCTGAATCTGATCCCCAGAATCCACATATTGGAAAGAGAAAACTGACTCCTAGATGTTGTCCTCTCTGACCACACATGTGCTATGGCACACACACACACAGACACACACACACACACAACAAATAAATGTAAAAATGCCTTAGAAAGTAAATGACTGCTACGAAAATTTTTGTAGCATACCTAGAAGTATTAAATACTTATTATAGATGTAATACTCTTACAGCAGTTGCTTTTCATAATCATCTTTATGACATCAATGATATTTTAGCCCTAATGCAGAAGTAAAGAAAGCAGGACTTGCTAAAGACTAACAAATGACTTGCCTACAGGTATGTAATTAATTATTGAGAGAGGTCCTGAGTCATTCATTAACTAAGCGCAATGCCATGCGTTGTCTCTGATGTGGAATAGAATTCTCCGTATCACTCAAGGTGAAAGACAGAGTGTCACCACCCTCAGGTTGTAGTGACCTACTGGCACATAAAACTGGGCAGTTTCCTGTAACTGTGTCTTGCATCCAAATGCTCTCCTCACTCCTCTGCCTTTTTTTTTTTTTTTTTTAGAATGAAAATTAAGTCACTGAGTGCCTCATTAGAACTGCCTACCAAGACAGCAAGAATCTGCATCCACAAACATTTCAGCTGCTTTCTAATTTCTGTGAGCTTGGAAACCTCGACTCAAGGATGGGAAAAAAAATAAAGTTCAGATGGGTGAGGCCCGAGTCCCATCTTGCCTTGTGTCTGATCAGACAGAGCATCTGTGAGGAATGGGAGGAAACACGCTGAATCAAGTCAGGGAACTGCACACTGAATCAAGTCAGGGAGCTGGAGTTTTAGTCTGAAGAGTTTGCAATGGTATTGCCTCCGGCCAAGTGATTTTTGACCTCTGAGTTGTAAGGTTCGTGTCCGTAACTCCAAGACATAAAAAGAGGACAATCATCTCTTAAAATTCTAACTTTCCATGAGTTTAAATCTTAAAGACAAATGTACCATCTCTATGTCTCCTCTAGTAAAAATCTCACTCGAACAAAACCGACAGCACCTGTTTTATGAGTATGTTTT
Organism: Rhizomys pruinosus; assembly: GCA_009823505.1. NCBI lineage: Eukaryota > Metazoa > Chordata > Mammalia > Rodentia > Spalacidae > Rhizomys > Rhizomys pruinosus. The sequence goes on along the minus strand of VZQC01001608.1, from coordinate 229,720 downwards.
AGGAAGTCAGCCAAGGCTTTTACTACAACAGAATCCACTAGGTTTGGATCAAGTAGGCAAGTGAATCAGGATAGAATTTTCTGGAGGGTTAGAGCTAAGTACTCTGCCATGACTCACACCAAACCACAAAAGGAGACAGTTGCAGAAACAACTACCTGTGGCCTGGATGAAGGGGAGAACCGTTTAAATGAGAAAAAGGTATGACTGCTACTGTGCACCTGGGATACAGAGAGCAGTCACTGGGAGCATTGGCATTCGCTTCCACGGCCTTTGTTGGCGACTGCTTCTTGCTCACTTTAAAATTCACGAGGCTGTAGATGGCTCTAATTATCAGTGTCTGGGACATACGTCCGTCTGCAGCTATAGAGGAGGCTGAACATGTGGGCTTTTGGACTTCTGTCTTAAGGAAAGAAGGCTTTTCCCATAAAGTAAACAGACGAAAACTCAATAGTTTCTAAGGGTGAATGAGGCCTTATGGGCAGCACCTCTCTCCAAGATAGGGTGTTGAGGGTTTCAGTGCCGTGTAGGTATCCATAGTGTCCTTTGTTCCTGATTACAATGGTGTGTGGGTAACCATAGTGACGTGTGTTGATCGCAATGGCAATATCACATCAGAATGGCTGTTTCATGGCATTTTTCTCCATCTTCTGAGTCTTATGTATTTTTGTTTCCCCCTCTTTGTGTTACCTGGCCCTTGATTCTCTCTCTCTCTCTCTCTCTCTCTCTCTGTAGTGACATAGATAAAACTGTCAAAAATGAATAAAATAAAGCAGGCTAAGAAAAAGGAAGAGTGAATGAGGTTGTTCTGTCAAAGTAGAGGATCATCTTCTACAACTGCAAAGACAATGCTGCCCAGGTTCATCACTCAGACTGTTTACTTTTACAACATATTTGTATTAACTGAAAAGTGATTAAAAATGGAACTATTTCATAGAGGCATTTTCCTAATACAATTGAAAATGTGCAAAATTTAAAACTGTTGGATAATAAGAATTTTAATGTAAATAGATATACATATTACACAATCTGAGAGAAGAGATTGCCTATTATCTGACCCCTCAAAAGGACCAATTATTAAAAAAAACCGATAAAATTGATTTCATAGCTAAGAAGGTGGTAAACTCCTGAGATAGTAGCCCTCAGGAGATAGAGACAAGAAATCTGGTTTAAGCCTGCAGGGCCTCATGCTAAGACTTGCCTCAAAAAAAAAAAACAAAAAAAAAAACCAAACCTGATATGCCTCTGTGTGACTTCATCCTCACAGCTGGTTCAGCTTGTTTAGTCTCTTCAAGACCAACTCTCCCCCATTCATCAGTGATCACCTGCCAGTTCGTCCTTGGGTAAGCTTGGGGGATCCTGACATTTCCCCAGCTCTATGCTATTTCATGTCTGATTCAGTTTGCATGGGTCTTCCACATGCTGTCACCAGCGCTCTGAGTTCTAATGAGCCAGGTCCTATTGACTTCTCTTTCATTCCATGACATCACCAAGCTCAGAACTTATTAGTTCTGGAATCTTTTCTCATTGATTCTTTGGAATTTTCTCTAAAGATAGTCATATGATCTATAAAAATAGATGACTGTATTTCTTCTTTTACAAACTGTATGCCTTATTTTCTTGCTTTATTGCACTGGTTAGCACTTCTGGTATTATGTTGAGTAAAAGTGGTTAAAGAAAAACACTGGGCTGGGGAGATGGCTCAGCAGTTACTGATGGCTACTCTTGCAGAAATCCTGGGTTTGATTCCCCACATCCATAGAGCAGTATACAGCCATCCATAATTCCAGTTCCAGGGGATGAGATACCCTCTTCTGACCTCCATGGGCATTAGACAACAAGGGTACACTTACATACATGCAGGCAATACACTTGTCCACATAAAAAAGTCCAAACGACAGTAAAGAAACTCCATTCAATTTATTACCCATTTTCCACTTGTAGTTTTCATGAGAGTTTATATCTCAGAATCAGACATAGCTAAAGTTACATCCTCTCAGATGGACTGTGTGATTGGGTAATATTTCTGGTGGTTTTATGAGGTAATGAACATTTACTTGTAAGTACTTGTTTAGTGTTCTTCCTGAATGACCCTGTAAAGCTGTATAGGTTTGCTTCCTGACCACTGCCTCTCACTGTGGTAGAACTGTTCCCCTCTACCATCTACCCTGCTATGAGTGTTCTTTGCTAAGAATATTGGGTTCAAAGTCCTTCTCGTTCAAGATTTGTATCAGCTCTGGTATCTGTTCCATGAAGAACCCAATACTGCTCTAGATCGCTTTTCCATTGCCGTGACAAAACACTCTGATGGACACCAACTTGGGGAGGAAAGAGTTTATTCAGCTTCCATCTCCTGGGTCACAGTTCATGACTCAGAAAGCCCAAGGCAGGAACTCAGGGCAGGAACCTGGAGATAGGAGCTGAAGCACAGGCCATGGAGGAATGCTGCTTACTGGCTTGCTCTCCTAGCCCATGCCCAGCCTCCTTTCTTATTCTGTATAAAACAACCTGCCCAGAGGTGGCACCACCCAGAGTGGGCTGGACCCTTCCACATTGCTCAACAATCAAGACAATTCTCCACAGATGTTGCCACAGGCCAGTCCAATGGAGCCAATTCTCCAGTTGAGGTTCCTTCAACCCAGGTGTGTCAAGTTGAGACTAATGCTATCCAGCACACATACCCTACCCTACTAGATTGTATTGTTTCTGATTTCGTGACTTCAAGTCTTGAATTTTCCTTTGTTTTGTTTCCTCAAATGCCTAGGCTGCCTTGCAGTGTAGAGCCCAATATTCAATTTAACATCTTATTAAAAGACAAAAAAAAAAAAAAAAGAGAAGAAAAATAAGAACAAAGGTTGATTTCCTCTGCAGAAAGAATCTGTAGTCCAGCTTAGCAAACTTATATATTGTTCAAGGATAATTACAAGATAGCTTACTTCTATGAAAGTTTTCTGATAGGTAAAACAGAAGTTCATGTCTTGACTATACAATGGTGTTGCTCTGTGAATGAGAGATGCATGGCTTTCCTAGGAATATGGTGCTTGTACTCAGTAAGGTCAGGCTAATTTCTTCACCACAGTGGAAAACAAAACAGCTCCAAGAATCAGCCCCCCTGAGAAATGAATGCTGAAGGGAAGTAAGAAAGGTGCCCAGGTAGAACAATGTCCACTTCTGCTCAAGGTCAGCCTTGCCAGCCTGCTGGGAGGCAAAGACCTTTTACTTCATAGTGTCACTTTCTCTCTTAAAAGTACATCAGGCATATATTTACTTTTTAAATTGAAGTGAACTAAAATTAATTTCATTATGAGTATGTGATAGTGCTTCAGGTAATTGCAGTCTCCTGAGTGTCAAAAAACGGGTTGAAAATGCTGCCAAAATGCCATTGGGGGAAATCAGAGTTAGAAATTTGGATGACTGGGAGGCCGGGGTAAAGGGGCAGGGGATGCTTCTGTAAAATTTGACTCCTTTTGACATTTTATCAAAGTATTGTGGCTGAAGCCATCGTCTGGAGCCTGCTTGTTTTTGAGAAATCCTTAAAGACCTGCCCTGTTTTTTCTTAGCAGACAGTTCACATTTTAGAAGGGCACTTAAATATTATTTAAATTTCATTTAAATATTTCACAGAGGGTTGTTAGTCCAACATTAATTTTGCCAACCATGGATTCTCTGTCCACTACGGGAACTTGGTGTGTACTTGAGATGCATTAGAGGATGGGAGTCATGGTTAGGTTCTAGCTCGGGGTTTCTGAGTTTCTCTAGAGCAGTGGTAGAGCAAAAACTTAGAGGCTGGCTCCTATAAACTCTTCCAGTAAACATTTTCTCTTCTCTAACTCTCTTTCTTCCCTCCTGTCTTCCAAAATCTCACTGCATGGTATGTTGTCCACTTGGTTACCCTCAATTACTGTGTTCTTATATCTAGGACTATGGGACAGTTGTCATTTCATCTTGAGGAGTCTGAGATTTTCCTGAGAAGATTACCACTTGTCACATACTTTAAAATATTGAGAGCACAACTTTACTCACAAATCAATGACTATTTGTTTAGACCTGTAAGACTTCAAATTTTGCCATTTCCATTTCTTTAATTCTGAGAGCCATTATTTCATCTTGACACTACAGATTACTCTATGTTAGCAACTCAATGTTTCTTTTCTCTGAAGAACTTGAAAGCTCCTTTTGGGTACTACATCTCTTAACTATGATATTTGCTGCTCTGAGGTTTTCCATATTCCTTTCTTAAAAATAAGAAATAGCCGGGCGTGGTGGCGCACGCCTTTAATCCTAGCACTTGGGAGGCAGAGGCAGGCGGATCTTTGTGAGTTCAAGGCCAGCCTGGTCTACAGAGTGAGTTCCAGGACAGCTGGGGCTACAGGGAGACCCTGTCTCAAAAAGACAAAAAAAAAAAAAAAAAAAAGAAAAAAGAAAAAAAGAAATAGCCCTACACAGTACTTCTTTGATCTGAACGTGAAAGCATGATTATTCAAAGCACATGACTTAGATGGGTTTTGTTTATTCAACTTTTATTAACATTTATGTGTTGCCAGGACTAGTTAGTAAGGAGAATGCTTTGGAAAAAAATGAACCTCACAGTCTCCCAGACATCAGAGATTATCGACTACTATGCTAATTACTATTTATCCACACACAGGATAGGTGCATGGACATTTAGTAATAAATATGCTAATGTACATCTATTTTACCATTGGTCACTCTGTGTGTTCAACCACCTGCCCTGGAACTTTATTTACTTTTTTAAGATAAGGTCTCACTAAGCAGCCCTATCTTACCTGGAACTCACTATGAAGATCAAGATGGCCTTGACCTCACAGAGATCCACCTGCTTCTGCCTTATGAGTCCTGGAGTATAGACATGCTCCATCAAGCCTGGGTCATTTCTTTTCATTATAATAGTGCCCATCAACTGTCATGTGGCTTTGGTTTGAGATGACCCTATTGCTTTGTGTAAGTTAGAAGGTTGAGAAATTAATGAACCACCCACTGTGTCTAAGGACCATCCATTCATGACTGGCTAGAGTTGGTAAAAAAATTCCCTAGCTGTCTTTGTCTCTCATGTAGTATAATTCTGAAACACTGAGAATTTCTCAGTGGAATTGTATTCCCCAAAGACTGTAAGTTAGACAGCCAAGGGACATAGGGAATAAAGTGCATCTTATCAATTCAGTTACTAGAATTTTGTTACCTAGGGAACATTTTATAATGTTTGGAGTTATTTTTATGTATCATAACTGGAGGCAGTGACACTGAGGGATATGGCTATCTTAGTCTCCTGGAACTTCTACAACAAACAACCAACCATAGGTGAACAGGTTCATTAATTACCAGTCCCAAGACAGGATTAACATTCCATGGAGACCAACAAATACTATCACCAGAAAAGGGAATCCTTACATTTAGACACATTGCATTCTGGGTAACTGTTTAGGTCTGAGTATGGTGAGACAGACCATACACACAGGGTTAGAGTAGCAATAATGGACCATTAAATGGTAAACTGTTTGAGAGAATACAACCTCTGGTTGGACTGGAGACCTAAAACTGAAATTGGGTGAGTCACTCTCCCGGATAAGGGACTACACCTAGGAAAGGTGGTTCACCTTAAGCCATGCTAAAGAGATCAGCTGAATAATCCCTTTAATGCAGACTTATTGCTGTCTCAGTGCAGTCCTTGCAAAGCCCAGCAGCCACGAGGTCTGGCTCTGCCTGCCTAGATTTCTGCAATTTTTCCTATTCTTTTTCTCTGTGTCTTTTATTGGGAATGCTGGCTGGAACCAAAGAATGACTTTTCTCATAATTTGGGCTTTCTTGCTCTTTCTCTAAAGAACAACTCTCCCCCACCTTCTGCCTTCTAGCGGCCTGGCTACCTCAATGTGGTGTACATCCCTGCTGGTATCTCAAGGTCCCTGGCTTTTTTCCCTTCTAGCCTTCAGTATCTTTGGGACAGTTACTGGGATTTACTACTTGCCCTCCTAGGTTTTTTGTTTTTAAACTCTAATAAAATTGTAATAGAGATTCTCTTTGAGTCCATTCATGTCTTTTTTTTTTTTTTTTAATTAACAAAATAAAAACCCTAAGAAGGAAGCCCAGTTTCCATCTGGAGACAATGAAGGAAGGAACTCCCAAAAATTCTAGTAACAAAGGCTAGCAATGTAAAACAGGTTTACTACTTACAGAGGGCACTGAAAAACAGAAGTCACAGACCCCTCAGTGCCAGTTAACTAAGGCTCATAAAAGCTCCCCCCAGCCATGGAATCTTGACTATGAATACTTCTGGCCTTATAGCCGAGGACCCTGAAGGCAGGCCATCACAGTGGAATACATTAGGGACTAGGAAACTCACTGTATGAAGCTGTAAGGAACAAAGTTTGTGATACCCTGTGCAGCTCTTCCCTAGCTGGAGATGTACGAGGGGGAGGAATGTCCCACCCTCTTCTCAGGATGTGGCATTACCTTTCCATCCAATGATTACGCTTCATAATCACAGCATGAAATGTGGGAGAACTGGAGAAATCTACTTCCAAGGCAAGGAAGAGAACTGCCCCACATCAGAGTTATGTTGGCTTAACTTCAAGATTGAAAGTTGGGAGACTTAGTTTGTTGTAAAGGGTGTGCCTTTTCACATAGGAGCTTTAACTTCATCTAGAAGCAGGATGGAGGAACTCTCTGGGGTTTCTTTTATAAATACCCCTGCCCCTGCCACCAACCAGGTAGTTTCTTCCTCAGGAGTTCAGTAGTTGGTCACTCCCCCCCCCCCAAGTCCTATAGCCTTTGTGATTAGAATTTGAATTGCTGTGGGGTGGGGCAGTATGTTAAACATTTTGCTATGGCACCTATTATATGCCCTACATATTTTATTAGCACAACTCTTAGAGAAAGGAGTTAGACACCTATCAGCACTGTTAGTATCAGCACTGCTGAGAAGTCTTTAATAGAAAAAGGAGACATGGCAGCCGGGCATCTGAGCAGGAACTGTAATGCTTGGTCCCAATGTGAAAATGACTGCATCACATAATAGAATAAAGTTTTTAATATAAAACTTTTACTGATGTTTTGTGTATTTCAAAAATCATTTTTCAGTTCATTTTAGACACATTTCCCTCTCCTTGCCCCCCACCCCACCCCAGTTCATGCATTCTTCCATACATGTCTTGTATCTTTCTCTCAGTCTTTTTAAAGTTTTTCTCTGCAAAAGTTTATTGTTTGGGGCAGAATTTAACTGTATTAGTCTGTTCTTTGACCCAGTCCTGATGTTGTTGTCATTCCCTTCCAATTGTATTGCTCGAAAATATGCCTATATAAATGTCAAATATGTACCAGAATTATGTCCTCCAGGAATAATCAAGTCAAGAGAGAGCAACTGGAGCCTGCAAGGCTTGTTAAACTCACTAAGCCCACCCCCAGTGATGTACTTCCTCCAGCATGGCCACACCTTCCAAGATCTCCCCAAACAGAGCCACCAACTGGGGACAAAATGTCTGAATATTTAAAGTCTATGGGGGATACTCTCATTCAAACCACCACAGAAGGTCTCCTTTTATTCCTTCTCCAGTTGATTGTTGTTGGTGTAAAGAAAGTCCACTGATTTTTCTAGGTTAATTTTGAATCCTGCCATTTTATTGAAACTCAACTGTTTCTAGGAGTTCTCTTGTGGACTTTTTAGCATCCCTCAGGTAAACTATCATATCTTTTGCAAACAGGGATAGTTTGACTTCCTGTTTTCCAATTAGTACTCCTTTAGTTTCCTTTTCTTGCCTTATTGCTCCAGCAAGCATTTCAAGCACAATATTGAAGAGCAGTGGCAATAGGGGTCAGCCTTGCTTGTTTCCTGCCTTTTAGGGGAATGGTTCTAATTTTTCTCCATTTAGGGTGATATTTGCTGTGGGTTTGTTGTATATGGCTTTGGTTATGTTGAGGAATGTTCCCTTCAGTCCAATTCCCTCTAGAACTTTAAACATGAAGGGATGTGGATCTTGTCAAAGGCTTTTTCCTGAATCAATTGAGATGATTGTATGATTTTTGTCTTTCAGTCCATCTATGTATTTTGTGATATTTATTGATTTACATATGTTGAAACATCCCTGCATCTCTGGTATGAATCCAACATGATCATGATGGATGATCTTTTTCATGTGGGTTTGTATGTGATTTGCAAGTATTTTGTTAAGAATTTTTGCATCTGTGTTCATTAATGAGATGGGGCTATAGTTTTCTTTTTTGGTTGTATCTTTGCCTGGTTTTTGTTGTAGAGTGATGCTAGCTTCATAGAAGGAGTTTGGGAGATTTCCCTCTGTATCTTTCTGAAAAGTTTGAGTAGCAATGGTTGTAACACCTCTTTAAATGTTTTATAGAATTCCACTGTGAAACAATCTGGGCCTGGGCTTTTTTTAGTTGGGAAGTTTTTATTACATCTTCAATGTAATTTTTATTACATCTTCCTCAGATGTTATGGGTCTGTCAATATCATCTTGGTTAAGCTTTATTGGTTCCTAGGATTTCAGATATTAACCCATTTCTGTTAGGTTTTCAAACTTAGTAGAGTATAAGCTTTTGAAGTATTCTCATATGATTGTCTGGATCTTTTCTTTATCTGTTATGATGTTTCCCTTTTCATCATGAATACTATTAATTTTGAGTTACTTTTTCTTTCTTTTGGTTAACTGGGCTAGAGGTCTATCTTGTTTATCTTTTCAAAGAACTGGCTTTTGGATCCATCTTTTTTATATTGTTTTCTTTGTTTCTATTTCGTCAATTTCTTCTCTGATTTTTGTTATTTCTTCCTGTCTATTGGGTTTAGGGTCCACTTGTTGTTGTCTCTCGAGTGTTTTTAGCTGTAGTATTAGATCATTTATTTGTTCCCTTTCTTTTTGCTTTTTTTAAATGTGGGAAATTAGGGCTACTATTTTCCTTCTTATGACTACTTTTAAAGCATTCCACAGGTTTTGTTGTGTTGTATTGTCTTTTTTATTTAGTTCCATGAATACTTTTATATCATTCTTTATTTCTTCCCTGACCCATTCATTATTCAGGATTGTGTTATTTTGTCTCCATATGTTCTTGTAGCTAGTCGGGCTTATTCTGCTGTTAATATTGAGCTTTATTGCACTGTGATCTGATAGAATGCATGAAATAATTTCAATCCTTTTATATTTTTTGAGGTTTCTTTGTGTCCCAGTATGCTGTCAATTTTGGAGAATGTTCCATGGGGTGCTGAGTAGAAAGTATATTCTCTGGTGTTTGGGTAGAATATTCTTTTTTTTTGTTTGTTTGTTTTTGAGACAGGGTCTCCCTATAGCCCCAGCTGTTCTGGAACTCACTCTGTAGACCAGGCTGGCCTTGAACTCACAAAGATCTGCCTGCCTCTGCCTCCCAAGTGTTAGGATTAAAGGCATGAACCACCACGCCCAGCTTGGGGAGAATATTCTGTAGATGTCTATGAGGTACATTTGATGTATTGTATTGTTCAGTTAAGATGTTTATTTTTTGTCCAGTTGATCTATCCAATGGCCTAGTGAAGTCCCCCACTATTAGTGTGCTGGGATTAATCTGTGTCTTGAGGACCTGCAGAATTGTGTTTTTTTTATTTTTTTATTTTTTTATTTTTGTATGTATATGAATGTACTGTCTGCATGTAGGTTTGTGCACCCATGTCATGCAATGCCGTGGAGGTCAGAAGAGGGTCTCGGATTCCCCTGGAACTGGAGTTCTTCTGGAATTGGAGTTACAGATGGGTCTTAGCAGCCATGTGGGTGCTAGGGATCGAACCCGGGTCCTCTGCAAGAGCAGTCGGTGCTCTTAACCGCTAGGCTATCTCTCCAGCCCCAGAATTGTGTTTATATAGTTCAGTGCACCTGAGTTTGGTGCATAAACATTTAGGATTGTGAAGTCTTCCTCCTTAATTGTTCCTTTGATAAGGATGCAATGGCCCTCTTTGTCTCTTATGTTTGACTTTACTCTGTGGTCTATTTTGTCTGCAGTTCCTGCTTGCTTTTTGGTATGGTTTGCTTGGAATTTTTTTTTTCCATTCTTTCACTTTAAGTTGGTGCCTGTCCTTGAGGGTGAGATGGGTTTCTTGTAGACAACATGTAGATGGATTCTGTTTCCTAATCCATTCTCCCAGTCTATGTCTTTTGATTGGAGAGTTTAAACTATTAATATTTAAGGTTATTGAGAGATTTTTTTTTTGCTTCCTTTCAACTTATTCTTTGTTTACATTCTTGGTCTAGGTTTGTATTTATGCTGTTATTTTTTGTTAGTTTCTCTCTTTAGTTGCTTGGGGATAGTTGCTCCTTTCCTCTGTTTTTTGAATTGCTTAGAGTATTTTCTGGTGTTGATTTTTTTGACATATATTCTTTCATTTTCTTATGTCATGAAATATTTTTATTTTTCCTTCAACTATATATATATATATATATATATATATATATATATATATATTTGACATTTTTGCTGGGTATAGGATCTGGGTTGGCATCTAAATTTGTTTAGCACTGGAAATACTTTGGTCCACATTCTTCTGGCTTTCATATTTTTCACTGAGAAGTCAGGCTGTAATTTGGATGGGTTTCCCCTTATATGTAATTTGTTGGTTTTCTCTTGTAGCTTTCTGTATTTTGTCTTTGCTTTTAGCATCTAGCATTTTAACTATGATATGGGATGGGGAATTTCTTTTCTGGTCTTGTCTATTTGGTGTTTTGTGTGCTTCTTGTACTTATTTTTTTTTTTTATTTTTATTTGTTTTTGTATGTGTACCAATGTTACAATGTACTGTCTGCATGTAGGTTTGTGCACCTGTGTCATGCAATGCCACGGATGTCAGAAGAGGGTCTTGGATTCCCTGGAACTGGACTTAAAGATGGTTCTCAGCTGCCATGTGGGTGCTGGGAATTGAACCCAGGTACTCTGCAAGAGCGGGTCGGTGCTTTTAACCGCTAGGCCATCTCTCCAGCCTGCTTCTTGTATATGTATAGGTTTGTCTTTTTTTCACTTTGAGAAAATTTTCTATTATCTTGTTGAAGATCTGGTCAATAGTGTTGTCTTTGGATTCTTCTCCTTCTTCTAACCCTATGATGTGGAGATTTGATCTTTTCATTGTATCCCACATTATCTGGATATTCCACTCTTGTGCTTTGTTAATTTTTTCATAATTCTTCACTTGAGCATTTTAGTTGTTCCCTGTTATCCTGCAGGTCTGATATTCTATTTTCTGCTTCAACTATTTTCCTTCTGAGGCTTTCTCCCATCCTTTCCTGTTGATTGGATGAATGTTCCATTTCCTTTTTCACTTCTTCCTGTGATTTCTTTAGTATTTCCACTTTGTTTTGGAGCTTGTCATTCTCTACTTGTAGCTCCTTGCTTCACTGTCTGCTTCTTTTTTCATTTCAGTTTCCACTTTTGGAGTTTGTCATTCTCCACTCTAGTTCATTTTGGAGTTTGTCTTTCTCTCCCTCTAGTTCTTTCCAGAGTTTATCATTTTTTCCTTCTACATCCTTCCTGAGATTTTCATTTGCTCCCCTTAGTTCTCTGATCCTCCTCCTCCTCCTCCTCCTCCTCCTCCTCCTCCTCCTCCTCTTCTTCTTCTTCTTCTTCTTCTTCTTCTTCTTCTTCTTCTTTTGGTCTTTTTGAGACAGCATCTCCCTATAGCCCCACCTGTCCTGGAACTCACTCTGTAGACCAGGCTGGCCTTGAACTCACAAAGATTCGCCTGCCTCTACCTCCCAAACTCTAGGATTAAAGGCGTGCCCCACCAATCCTGGGTGATTTTTTTCTTTATATTCTTTAATTTCTTTGAATATGTCTATGACTGTTCTTTTAAGGTCCACGTCTTGGTTTCCTTCCAGGGGGATCTAGTTGTAGGGATTTTCTATAGGACTGGTGGTTTTATTATGAGCTTTTCCCATGTTGTTATTTGTTCATTGTGGCTTCAGCATGTGGGTTTATTTTTTTTGTGTGGATTCTGGTGCACGTCTCAAATGTTAATATGGAGGATTTGTTGGTCACTCACTGTATTTCCTGCTGTTCAGTTCCTCTCTGTTGGCTGTGCAACCTTGAATCAGTAGCACTCTGCCCACTGGATCCTCTGCACCCAACTTATCGGGTAGTCTGCACCACTACTGGGGGGTGGAGTAGGTTTGCTCCCTTAGCCCCACACCAGCCCCCGATCATGGCTGGGTGACTCTGCCCACCCCACAATGATCAAATAATCAAGAGGAAGGCAAGGAGTGGCATCTTGCCTGGTCGCCGAGGCACACCTCTGGTGCTGGTGCAGTTTCCGGGTCCACCTGAACCTGTGCTGGGCTCCTGAGCATCTGGCTTAGCCTGGCTCTAGAATAAATTTTGAAAAGGGTTGGTATTGCAGTTTTCCTTTAAGACTTTTCATCATCTATACTGTACTATGTAGTATTCACAAGACACATATTGTTGCTGAACCTTTAAAATTTTACTACAACTAGAGATCTAAACACCTGTGTGTGGCTACTGATTACCTTACCTGATAGTTCTGGTCATAGCAGTTTAGATTTCACAATATAGATTCAGAGAGATCTGAGTTCAAATCCTGACTATCATTTTCTCATTTGTCAGATAGTTATGCATTTTTTGAGACAGGATCTTGTTATGTAGCCCAAGATAGCCTGGATCTTGTTATATAGCCAATCTATTAAGATTTGCAACCTCCTGCTTCAGCCTTTCAAATGCTAGGTTTTAGGCATGCAATAGCATACTTGGCTTTTTGTGCATATTTAAAAAATCCTATACATATCTGTTTCATTATATGTAAAGAGAAAACAGCTGTATCTTGTTCATAATACTTTTATTAAGGATGGAAGAATATCATAACATCGTATATCTACATTTTCAAGTAATTCTTATTGTATGAACTTATGTATGAACTGTTCATATCCATACTGAAAGCTTTTACCACCCCTCAACCAGTCTTAGCAAAAGGTGCTGTAAACCAGGTAAAGTAGTAAAGTCCCTTCATAGAACATGAGTTCTTAACCCTTTTTAATCTCTCTATGCCTGGGTTTAATTATAATTCTTTTTTATTTATGATGCATCTACAGCTATTGTCTATCATTTATCGATACATTGTGTCATCCATTAATTTTAAATATGTACCAATCTACCCATAAACAATCTTCCTATTTTGTAATTCTTTTTTTGTTTTTTTAGTATTTTTTTGAGACAGGGTTTCCCTTTAATCCCAGCTGGCCTGGAGCTAGCTCTGTAAAACAGGCTGGCCTTGAACTCACAGAGATCCTCCTGCCTTTGCCTCCCTGAGAGCTGGGATTAAAGGTGTGCACAACCATGCCTGGCTTCTGTTTTGAAATTCTGAGCTTCTGTTTAGAACATCTGTGATGATGATGCTCCTATTTTACTTATGATTTTGTAGCTCCCTGCTTTGCCTGATGTGGATTTTTCTTCTTCCTGGTATCAGCACTGCATGGAACAAACCCGTTGCCACTTTTTCCACACAAGTGATGACGGCATTTACTGATAGGGTTCTAGGAAAGCTGTTTGGGACTGTCATTTAGAGATTGAAGTGAAAATGAAAATTTGTTCAGAGTTCTCAATGATACTTAATGTTACTTGGAGCAAAAGGGTCACTGTTATAGTTAACTTGAAATTTGCCTATGACACATGGATTTTATGTAGCTCATATGATTCCCCCATTATTAAGAAAGTAAATAGGAATGGATAGTCTTTCAGAAGACATCATAAAAGGTATTTAAAGTGTGTAATGGGTTAGTTTTTTTAAACAATTCATTAGCTTGTCTGTGAATGGATATGTAGCAGAGAATAAAAGAGATGAAAAGAATGTCTTTTGTGGGGGAGTATAAAATGATGTAGTATTTAGCATTTCAGTGGATTTGATTCAGTCACATCAGTAGACAGTCTTATGCCTTCTGTAACACAAGGCATCCATCCCACAACGAGGATGGAAATGTCTCCATTATACATGATTGTATGCAGACACACATATGGATGCACATAAATGCAGACTAATACAGACATACAAGCACATGTATAAGAATGAAAGGAAAAGGAAAAGCACAGGCTTAAAAAAGACATAGGACTTTTAAAAAATCAGTGTTGGGGCTGGGTTGATGGCTTAGCAGTTAAAAGCATTGACTACTCTTGGAGAGGATCTGGGATCAATTCCCAACTCCCGTATGGTAGCTAACAACCATTTGTAACTCCAGTATCAGAGGAACAAATGCCCTCTTCTGACCTCTGAAGGCATTGCAAAACACAGGTCCACTTGAATACATGTACCCAATATGCTCATACATATAAAAAGACAGAATGTAATAAATAGAAAGTTATAATAAATAAAAAATTTAAAAAGGTAACACTGAGAGTCCCATCCAATTTACACCATCTTTTAAATTTCCACTAGCTTTCATTTTTAATTTTAGTACTTACAGCATTTTACACATTACTTTTCCAAAAAGTGAAGAGTTAAAAATTATGTTGCTTTAGTAAAGACTTCCCAGGGGATACTTAGCCATGCTGAGACATTGTGGGTGTCGACATGTTTAATAGCTGCTAGAGGCAAAATAAAATGTTTAGTGTGTAATGCATACAATCAAAGCTATTGAACAAAAGGTGGCATTTGCTATACTTCAAGAAAATTGGCAACATCAAAAATATTTACTGTGCATGATTAAAACCAAGGCAATACATTATTGGTTCCATTAAATTTGTCCAAGGACCAAAGGAACACGTATAGAATTAACCACATTTATAAACACTTTATTTCATAATGAATACTGCAATTTTAAAAAAGACAGCCCTTTAGCCAATTTTTGCCTTTGAATCATTGCCATTATTAATCAATTATGCAAATTGTCATCAAAATAAGACATTTTTGTTCAATGTTCCTAACAATGTGAAATGACTGTATTCCTTGTGCTAGAAGTTTTACAGAGTTGAAGTATAAAAATGTTTTGGACTTAAAAGGTTTTTATGTTTGTCTTCCTTCACAGTCAAAGAAGAGCTAATGTCCTATCTTAGACATCAGAGATGCATGTGGAGAAGACGAAGGATCTTCCTGCAAGTTTTTATTGCTAGTTTGGCTGTTGTTAATCAGGTGGAAATAAAAACATTCATCCAAAGGCAAGAAGAGATAATGCCTTAGTAAGCACAAGGAAAATTTCTTAAAACTGTAAAACCAATACCTCTTTACTGGATAAATATTGAAGAAGATATGGGGGCCTGTTTTATACCAGTAGATGAATGAAGACTACTTTAAAGATGATATTGGAACTGAGCTCTGGATGTTGAGTAGAATCAAATCTGTTGAGCTATGTTCCTCCTATTCTTAGTTTCCTTTTTTTGGTCTTTTTGAGACAGGGTCTCCCTGTAGCCCCAGCTGTCCTGGAACTCACTCTGTAGACCAGGCTGGCCTTGAACTCACAAAGATCTGCCTGCCTCTGCCTTCCAAGTGCTGAGATTAAATGTGTATGCCACCATGCCTGGCTACTTATTGACTTTTGTATGCTGAATCAAACTTATATCCCTAGAAGAAAACCAACTTGACCACGGTATATAATCTTTGTAATATACTCTTGAATTTGGTTCCAAGAACTTTAGCATCTATGTTGATATGTGAAATTAGTTGATCATTTTCATTTTTTGTTTGTTTTTGTGTGTCTTGTTTCTTCCCAGTTTTAGTTTTAAGTTGCATATACATTTAAATAGGAACAAAATTGTGACAAATGTATAACATTTAGAGACATGCTAAGCCAAATATGTCAGACATAGAAAGACAAATATTGCATGATTTTCTTCCTTTTTTTTTTTTCTCTTTTTGAGACAGGGTCTCCTTTTAGTCCTAGCTGGCCTGGAACTCACTCTGTAGACCAGGCTGGCTTTGAACTCACAAAGATCTGCCTGCCTCTGCTTCCCAAGTGCTGGGATTAAAGGTGTGTGCCACCACACCTGGCTTAATAGGATTTTCTTCATAAAGATAACTATAGTAGTAAAATCCTTGAGATAGAAAGTAAGATGATTGTTGCCAAAAAGTGGAGAAAAAGAGAAATGAAGAGCCATTATTTAATAGAAAATTAGAGTTCTGAAAGACAAAAAAATGATGCCCAAGTTGTGAATACACTTAGTCCCAGTAGAGGTGATGAGGCCAGAATATACCAAATCCAACGCTATAGCAATTAAAAGTCAGTATTAGAGTGTCAAGAGCTACACTCATATATGTACGTTAGTCTTTATATTCTTTATTTTTAACATTGTGAATCTGCACAAGATCAGTTCAAAAAGGACCAAGAAATGTAGGTGGAAAAAAATCTGTTCTCATAAGGGACAAATAAATAATCAAACACCAATAAATTGGCATATAGGATATCTCAGTGATGATATGAAGTATTTAGTGGAGATCCCATATGAATGATGCATTACTAACAGAGGAGGTTACCCTTGATGTAAACCCAGCATATTCCTTAATATACATTAGAACTGAAGGTGTTAAAAAACATGGGGAAATGTTGAAATACCTGTCAATGACAAATCGATACTCACCTTTTATAAAGGGAACACAAAAATCCAGACAATAAGCAGTTCAGCATCAAACATTCCCAGAAATTATTAAAAACTTTACAAGAAATTCCAAAATGAAAAAATAAAGATGCCCAAGACTAAGAGAAATCTTTCAATGGAAACAAGCACAGGCTGAATGGAGAGAACGGGGCCAGTACAGGAAACAACAATATGTACGATAACTGCATTCAGATATTTAAAAGAAAATATAGATTTTGCAATGAGAGACATGAAGGATGTAACAACGAACTGCAACAACTACATAAAGCAACAAGGGAAACAAAACATTCAGGATGGATTAGGAGCAGGAAGTCAGTTGTACCGAATTAGGGACTGTGGGGAAGCTATTCTAACTTGATTCCCTCCAAAACGATCCTGCTTCCAAATCACATTAGAGTCCGAGCTGCACAGGCTTTGGACTTCAATATATGCATTTGGGAAGGGGAAACACAACTAAACATCATTAATATATGAAATAATTAATGCCACTGAGAGAGAAATAGTGTTCTAGAATTAGTGAAGGAAGCCATAAATGTTCTTCTTGTAGTCGTATAAACATTGTATTAGTGCTTTAAAGGGTATGTGATATAGTTCACTTTTAGGCAAAGCAAATCAGTTGTACTTCTTTATAGTTATAGAAAACAACAGTTAACACTTTCTTCCTGGAGTTAATTTTTCTACTTGATATTTTCTTAATTTAAAATTTCTTATAATAGTATAGTTGGTAATAAATTAGTTTAAAATAATATACATGTATTACTGAAATGCCTTCTTAACAAAGTGTTTGTTGATTGCTTATATCAACTCACATCAATCCAACAATTTTAGCTATAATTTGAATGCCCTGAGTATGTTTCATTTTTATATAACACATTAGATATCATTAAAAGTCAAATTTATTAACATTATAAACAGCATTTCCATAAATTTTCCACTCTTCAATTAAACCTAACTACATCCAGTTGTAAAACTTGTAAATTTGCTCACAGACATGCATGAAGTGAAGATGTCGTGCACAGATGGGAAGAAGGGCCTTCCCTGCCAGCCAAGGACATTGGCCAGTTATGATTTTTTTTCCTCACAGTCTTCTAAAGGTACCAATCTTGATTTCACCCAGACATTGGACATCTATCCTCTACCATTGTGATATAATGCAATGCTGATATGTAAAGCATCTCTCTATAGCACTTTGTTATTGCAGTCCTAGTAAGTCAATATACTAGTCCATTAATTCATTAGTGTAATAACAAATTATTATAGATGGGTGGCTCTAGTTTCAAACATTCATTACTACAATTTTGCAGGCTGAAACATGTAATATCACAGTGGTGGTAACTCCTGTGTGTGGTGAAAACTTATCCCTGATTCCCAGGTCTCCACCACCTCATTGTACAGTCACACGGTAGAGAGCAGGGAGGCAACAAGCTCTGTCCTGGATATTCCTAGAGTGTCAATCTAGCACCTACCATGAGGGTTCCATTCACAAAACATGCTTGACCCTTGAACTCATTTGAGTGGGAATTATACTTTCAACATACCAGTTTTGAAAGGCTACTAACAAATAAGAAGTCTATCACCTGTTTAGAGGTGATCATAGATTCTGAGTCTTAGTGCTGTTTACCAAGTGTGTTTAGCTCTACCTTCTAGAAAATGGTATGATTCGAGTTTCTTTCCTTCTCAGGACAGATATAGTCACATGTTATTTCTTAAGTAACAGGAAAGCATGTGTCATTTCAAAAAAAGAAATACTTGTAGTAAGCCACTGTAGGCTTCACCATGGTCTTTTTTTTCCTTGCCCAAAGTGGTTGATATTGTTAGATATAAAGTCAGCTTTGTCCATGTGTAGAACTTGGAACTCAACATTGTAGAGGCTCCTTACAATGCATATAGTTGAAACAAACCTTTGCAAAGTCACTGATCTTTGGAGGTGTTTGTTAATTGAACATAAATCAGTTCGAGAAAACAAATCAGTATTTTCAAGATTTCCACAGAAGCACATTAATGGTGAGATGAAAGTCATGGGAATGCTTAAATGTTTAAAATTAAATATGAAGGCTGAGGGAGGCAGAGGCAGGTGTGAGATTGAGGTCAGCCTGCTCTACATTGTAGGCTCCACACCAGTTGGGGCTATAGGGAAACTCTGTCTCAAAAAAACAAACAAACAAAAAAAAAAAACAAAAAAAAAAAACCCAAACCCAAACCAAAACAAAGACAAATTTAATATGAATCAGTGTGATTAAAACAAAAGAGGAATTTTAAGGTTACTCAGAAACCAGTGTAGCAAATCTTTCTGAACTGAAGTGACACATCTTCTAATTCTTGAATGAAAAATACTCCCAAAGACAATGCAGTCTGAGTAGTAAGGAAAACATGAAGGAGAGATGAACAATTTCTCATTATGGTCCAATGTAAATTACAAAACTCTAGTAATGGCAATGTCTGACAGGAGCCTGGTCTGGGAAGGTCTTTATAGCATAGTTTGAAGTTGTGTATTATTTTCCCAGGTACTTTCTGAAGGCAATGGAAAGTTCACAGGGAAATCGAAAGAGTTATACTACAGATTTGAATTTGGGGAAAAAGAAAGTGTTATATAACCATGAATGCGATTATGTGAAATGAAAACATGGAAAATTCAAAGTAATATGTAAAAATAGTTATGTGAGGGAAGTATAAAAATAAGTAAATATTGTTGCCTCTTTAAAATGTTACCAGAGAGTTTGTTCAATTAAAATGAAATTTAATGTGATGGCCTGACTAGCTAAGCAAAATAAAGTAATTTTTTTTCTTCAAGTCTTAAAAACCTACGGGGAATGAAAATATATGTTTACAAAATACAGTTAAAGATGTGATTGGAAAGGACTTGTTAAGATAAGCAGCACAAATAGAGATGAAATAAGTTTCCTCTGGCTCTCTTGCAAGGAAAATTAACTTATAGAAAATGCAGAGTAAATAATTTAAAAGGCTGTATTTTCTGATTGGAAATGCAGAGTAGGAAAGTAACAGAAATTGAAAAGAAAGCCTAATGCAGAAACTCCAAAAGATATGTTTTGAAGTTCTCTGGCTATTTAATCACACTTGCATTTAGCTGCCGCTCAGAACGATTTTCTAGACGAGCATAGCTTTCAGGTGCCAGCTCACTCTTTTATAGAAAGAATTTATTGAATTATTTTTGCGATTTTCATACAATATATTTTGATGTTAATTAGATCCTCTCCCTTTCCTCTTTCTGTACCACCTGCTGCTGCTCCCTGCTCAATTTAATATACTGTCTCTATGTATAATATTACTTATAAAGTCTGATTTGTTTCCCCAAAGTTCTTCAGGGTGTGTCCATCCACTGGGCTCACAAGAGTCCCATCCTCATAAGATACTGCCATTTCCTTTCCCAGCAGCCATAATTCTGAAAATTTCTTTATGTTGGGTTGGGAATTCTAACCCACTGCCCCATGTCTATGGAAGAATTTTGTATGGTTTGATCTTGCACAGACTGTACATGTTGTCACCATTGCTGTGAGTTACTCTATGTAAGTGACTGGCTCTTACAGTCTTTGGACACCTCTTCCACAATGATCCCTGAGCACTGGGAGGCAGAGGGTTGATATAGTTTCCTGTTTAAGGATGAGCACTATGTGGCCTCTTGTTCTGTGAGCAAGGGCCAACTGCCAACTGTTTTCTTTTCTTTTTTAAATTTTTATTTATTTTTGTATGTGTATGAATGTACTATCTGCATGTAGGTCTGTGCACCCATGTCGTGCAATGCTGCGGAGGTCAGAAGAGGGCGTTGGATTCCCCTGGAACTGGAGTTAAAGATGATTTTCAGCCATGTGGGTGCTGGGGTTTGAACCTGGGTCCTCTGCAAGAACAGTTGGTGCTTTAAACCTCTAGGCCATCTCTCCAGCCAGTCAACTGTTTTCTTATATACCAGGTGGTGATTAACTCAGAGGCCAGTTCTCTTACATGTATTTTTTTTTTTTTTAGATTATTTAGCTAGAACCATCAAAGTTATCTGAACCTTGAAAACAAAAGATAGAAGGATATAAAGAAGCAGATAAATAAATGGAGTGCTGTGCTCTCCTCCTCCTTCTCCTCCTCCTTCTCCTTCCTCCTCCTCCTCCTCCTCCTTCCTCCTCCTCCTTCTTCTTCTTCTTCTTCTTCTTCTTCTTCTTCTTCTTCTTCTTCTTCTTCTTCTTCTTCTTCTTCTTCTTCTTCTTCTTCTTGTCTTTTTGAGACAGGGTCTCCCTTTAGTCCCAGCTGGCCTGGAGCTCCCTAAGTAGACCAGGCTGTCCTTGAACTCACAGAGATTCTCCTGCCTCTGGTGGGATTAAAGGCATGTGCCACCATGCCAGACATCATACTTACTTCTTATAGTACAATATGAAGTTAGAGATACCATTAAAGAAGAAATTCAAGAAGCATCCATCTAGAAGCCTTGTATGACCACTGACAGCTTGTAGGGACATGGAACTGAATTCTTCTAATGGAAATAAGGAACTTAGAAACAGATTTATCCCTGATGCTTGAGAAAGCACAAAAATTGGCAACAGGTTACAGTTAACTTCATAATCCTAGAAGACTTATTGCTAAAAGTATTATATTTCTCAGCTACTGTATTATGAGGCAATATCATTCTCCTTATTGAAGATATAGAGTTTCTGGAATTTTCTTATAGTAACAATAGAAAACTAACCACTTATAAAAATGTGAAATAAAGATCAAGATAGGGACTAGCTCATTCTTCAGTATTTACCAATGAATAGTAATATATGCAATAGATTACTGATGTGGACACTGGAACTAGAGTTGCCTGGAAACAAATTCCAGCTCCATCATTTATCACTTGTGTGACCTTGGCCAAATCTCTGATCTGCAGTTTCTTCAGTACAATGGAGATGATAGTAACTCATTTAGGAGAATTTAGAATCTTTGAATTATTAATTGAATCATAACATAAAGTTCTCAGAATAGTGTCAAAGGTAGAAATTGCTGAAAAAAAATATCATATACTCTTTTGAGAGCTTTCATAGCATCTTTGAAAACTGTGAGATCTTGGGGTTCCAGAGATGGCTCAGTGGTTAAGAGCACCAACTGCTCTTGCAGAAGACCTGGGTTCGATTCCTAGTTTATCTGGGGCTATAGGGAGAATCTCTCTCTCTCTCTCTCTCTCTCTCTCTCTCTCTCTCACACACACACATACACACACCACACACACACACATGCACACACACACACACACAGAGAAAACTATGAGATCTAGTCTCAGGGAGGAGGCTTCCAGATAAGTCCCATATCAATTGTTTCAAGTTCTGTATCTGAAATATGTCATATCTTCACCAATAGTGTATTAACCTCAAGTTCTGGAGGGCAAACAAGAACTGTGGCAATATCTTTTATTGTGTTGGGAGTCTCTTTGAATACTCTGACAAAACATATTAAGGGGAGGGTTCTCTTACCTGGGCCTGTGACTTTTTGATATATGGCCTCCAGCTGTACACATACATTCATATTTTTATTATATGTGTATTTTCAGTAGGCTTATTTTATCAATATCTGTTTAATTAGATGTAAAGCCCTCTCAACTGGAGAAAATTCATGAGTAGTACTGCAAATATAGCCAAGTACACATGGCTGGTGAAGTCATAAACCCCAGAAGAGAAACTGTCACTTTCTCAGATCTACAGAATTCTTCTATTACATTTTAATGAGGTATCCTTATATTTGCAGACAAGTATACTTCTCACAATTCATCAAAGAAGCTATGTTTTGCAATAGATGGAGACTATTCCAAAGGGAATAAGTTACTGTGAGATGCCGAGGCCTATGTTATACATCTACAATACACCCTCTACAGGTAAGTCTCAGGGAACGTCCAAGAAGTAGAGGTGGGAAGAATGTGAGAGCCGGAGACATTTGCTGTCAGTCAATTTATTCTAGACATGATAGACAAGAGCCAGAGACATTTGTTGCCAGTCAATGCATTCTAGACACAATAAAGACATTACACAAATGAAGTATCCACAGAAAGTGCCAGCAGAAGGATTGACTCCTCTGGGCATTGAAGGGAAGAAATGCTTCAGATTGCTGCAGACATCAGGCCCCTCTGTGGATCCTACTAGTAACAACTATTTTTAATGAGTCCTAACGAAGCTTACTTTCTAGGTGCCACAAAGGTTTTAATACGAGAGATTTTCTTAACTCCCCCCCCCATAGAACAAGGAGAAATATGATGATGATGAGGTCGTTCTCCAGCTGTAGATTGGAGCAAACTGTTATAGAGATAATTTCTTGTAAAACTGGTAAAACTGCCTTCTTTAATCGACTAATAGATACAGAAACTGTGAAAAGGATTATTCTCTATTCAGAACCAAATATAAGGCTAAAGTCTCCTTAAGCTATGCACTTAAGCAAAATATATTAATACAGGAGCTCTGACATTAACAACGGATTATTCTACCAAGGAGATGTTGGCCAGGGGATCCAAGGCCCCACAAAAGGTAAAAGCTCCTTACCTCCAAACTGGGATACCTGCAAGAAGAGAGGCGATAAGGCCCTGCTGTTGAAGACCTGATGTAAACATGGGAAAGATATATGGAGACCGCACTTGCAAGTATACAGATGGTCTCTGGAATGCCGGAGAGTGTTACCAAAGGCCACTAAACCAATAAAGCAAATATAGTTCACCTTGAGTCAAGCAAGACTCCTCCGTCAGCACCAGCTACACCTCACCTGCCTGGAAATACTGTGCAGCAGTGGCAGCCATATGCCTGTATATCCCAAATCTAATTGGCTATCAGCTCTCTCCTTGGAGGAATAACCCATGGCTGATGCCACAAACTTACATCCTTTAATGGTTAGGAGATGTTATAAGCTACAGCAAGACCCTGTCATATTTAACAGAAAAAAATGTAATTCATGGATTAACATACCATCCAAACATCTGTGTCTATGCCAAAGTAACCTATCATAACAGTTAGTACTGTTTAAATACCTATATATCTAATTCCTTGTGCTTCATTAGTAGGATCGAAAGGTCATGCCTGGACAAACTGTCAGTCCATGAAAGGAAAGAGCCGGAATTGACCAGAGACCAAGACAACAGCTCCAGAGAAAGTAGACTGTTTTGCTTCTCATCCACCTGTGCCCCTTTTCTAAGCCTAGGGAACAATCTGCGGAAGAAGGGGTGTGACAGAATGTAAGGGCTGCGATTGAGGTGAATGGTGAAACTACAACAATATAGACTGGACACTCATTTGATCAACTTGATTGAACATACAAGCCCCGCCCCCTGCTGGATGGTGGGACCCATGAGCTGTGTGGGTTTGGGCACAACTGCTTGCAAATTGGTTTTACATGAAGCATGCTGGTACTCATAAATTATCACTTATTGTTAAAAAATGAAAAAGAAAAAAAACAGAGAAAGATGCAGGAAAGTTATGGTAGAATGCATGATCTAGGATGGGCTGGGGTGGGGGGATGGGAAAGGGATATATGCCTGAACAGAATTGGAAAATGATGTATGAAATACACAAAGCATCAATAAAAAATGAAAATTAAAAAAAGAAGCTACACAAATGAAATATCCACGGTATGGTCATCTAACGAGATCTGATAATGTCAAAACCAGTTGACATGCCAACCTGGATGTGGGAAGTGTCACAGGGTTCCATCTCAAGATGAAGAGCTACAGGGACCAATGGATTCTGAGGAATGGGGAATCACTTATCTCCAGGGACTATCTCCTTGAGAGGTTATCTAACTCCAGACACAGATTCCTAAAGACAAGTACATATGACTAGCACTAAATAGACTCAGCGCATTATATATATGTAAATTTATAAATGTATGCATGTATATGTAACAATAATAATTAAATAGGAGGAAAATGATTTTGAGGGAATGTTGGCAGGTTCATGAGAGGACCTGGAGGGGAGAAGGAGGGTTGGTAATAATGCAAAGGTAATACTCATGTATGAAATCCTCAAAAATAACGTTTAAGAACAAAGTCTTACATACTGTCATTAAATTGGAAAGCATGTAACTTTAGCCTAACAGCCAGCACAGTATGGACTGTTTTACAGAGCTAACGAGCTAAAATTATGTTTTAGAAAAAAGTTTCATTTTCTTGGGTTATTCACATACAGGAAGATAGACTTTTGGATCGAGTAAACAATTTAACAGTTTATAATGAAACACATTTCAAAACAAAATAAATATTGAAAATGGTATAATAAGGGAAAATAATCAGATACATGTTAAAGGCAAAAACAAAAAATGATATTGAAACAAAATATTATTCACTGAAACACTACTATAATGGTTATGTAATAAGTTAAAATATAATGTGTAGCTGCACCATTTAAGGAAACATAAATAGACCCTTAGACCAATGGGTTTAGATGCAGTCAGGCTATAAGTCTGTGGACATACCAGGATTTTGTTTTATTTTGAAAGCACCAACATATCAAAACAGGGGTAGACAAGAGGGTAAAGTCTCTTGACGTGAAGCCTGACAACCTGACTTTGAACCGTGGGACTCATATGGTGTAAGGGGAGAACTGACTCTAGAAAATTGTCTTCTGACCTCTGCACGAGTGTCATGTCATACACACAAACATAAAATAAATGAATTTAATAAAAATTAAAACATAAGGGAAGTTATGAATGATTTCATAGTAGGGAACACTTTGAAAAAAACTATATTATACACTTCATAATGACTAAAATGAATATTAAGTTAAATAGAAATATAATCATAAGCAATAAATTTTTCAAAGGCATTGAAATACATTCTTTTCCTAACTATGGGATTAAGTCCAAACATACTACAAAGGAACAAAGAGTCTGATAAAATAAAAGCTAGTTTCTTAAATATGGTTTTCATATTTGTAAGTAGATTTAATTTGAAATACTTTATTTCAAATATTTTAAAATTTCTTTTAAGACAGGGTCTCTCTGTAGCCCCAGCTGGCCTGGAACTCATTTTGAATTTTTAGAGATCCACCTTCCTCTACCTTTCAAGTGCTAGGTCTAAAGACTTGCACCACAAAGTCTAGCTCAAGTGTTTTTTAAGTTTCTTGTTAAATAGAATCTATAATCACTAAATAAATAACTATTAGAAAGTATTTTAAAAAGAAGACTAAAAACAAAAAGATGGACAAAATATTACTACATATAATTAACTTTTTTTATAACCATTAAAAGTTTCTTTTATATTCTTTTTCACATAGTTCCTCCCTTATGTATATTCTTGGATGAAGCTTATTCAAGTGGATCCAAGTGTGAATAAAAAACAACATTAGGTACAACAATAGTACATTTACTATGCAGAGCATATTTTGGCAACATCTGAGTATTACAAGTCTTATTTAGTTTATACCACAAATGTGCTAAATGAGGCTCAGGTACATGAAAATAAATTAAAACTCAGGTCACAAAATAGAAAGAATGTATAATAGCATCTGTAGACATGATTGACATTTCAATAAAATGTACCAGTAGAAAAACAAAAACATGAAATTTTCAGAACTGGGCTGCTAGGAATATTAGAACAGGTTCTTTTCTTTTTTTGCAGCAGACTATAATTCACGCATAGATCCATAACTGGGGGAAGGGGTAAGTATATAAAACTGAGGACGTATGCTTAAGTGGGGCCTATATAAGAATTCCCTTAGCTTCCTTAAAGTAGTTTTCCTATGCTCCAGTGGATGGCTTCCATCGTGCACATATGGGGAACAGTAACTGAATTTAGTGGGTTATCAAAGCAGAAGCCCTGCACTGGGCATGGCGTCACAAGCCTTTAATCCCAGCACTTAGGAGGCAGACATAGGCAGATCTCTCTGAGTTCAAGGCCAGCCTGGTTTACATAATTAGTTCCAGGTTAGCTAGGAATACAGGGAGAACCTGTCTCACCCCCCCCACCCCCCAAAGCCCTGGAGTTGAGGGGGGATATGTTGGGGAGGACATGAGAGGACTCGGAGTGGAGAAAGGAGGTGGATATGATTCTGAAACATTGAGATGTTGTTTGCATGTAGGAAATTCTCATTGAATTAAAACTGTAATGAAAAGATACACTGTATTTTGATTACTCTTACGTCCACTTTCACTTTTTCCTTTTGGCAACCGCTCCCTCCAAGTTTCTTTCCATATCAATGTCTTTTTTTTTTTTTTTGCTGTTGTTCTTCTCGAGACAGGGTCTCCTTGTAGCCACCCCAGCTTGTTCTGGAACTCGTTCTGTAGACCAGGCTGGCCTTGAACTCACAAAGATCCACCTGCCTCTGCCTCCCAAGTACTAGGATTAAAGGCGTGTGCCACCACGCCCGGCTCCATATCAATGTCTTTTTAAAAATACTATTTTTATTAATATTCTGAGGATTTAATACAATGTATGTGGTGACACACCACTACACGTAGTGGTGGAGGCTTGAACCCTGTCCACTGGATTACAGGGAAAGGGGAAGATGCAAGACAGCTATGAGCAGGTGTTCTAAACCCTGGGGCCAAAGCCTGACATTCTTTTCACTGCCCTCTTATCTAACATCTAACAACTACATCAGGCAATGCCCTATCGGCACTCCCAGATCCTCCAGACTGCTGCCTAATTGGCACCCTATAGTCTATTTCGCACCTGGGCATTCACCACACATCAGAGCTGGTGATATGATAGGTTTTCTTCCAGCCCCACACCAGCTTCCCAGATTGGTGGTCTGCTTGACCACCATGCCACCCACTGGTCCACACCAGATTCCCAAGTTGGTGGTCTGCTTGACCACCATCCCACCCACTGGTCCACACCAGATTCCCAAGTTGGTGGTCTGCTTGACCACCATCCCACCCACTGGTCCACACCAGCTTCCCAGGTTGGTGGTCTGCTTGACCACCATGCCACCCACTGGTCCACACCAGATTCCCAAGTTGGTGGCCTGATTGACCTCCATTCAACCCACTGCTCACTACTACTCAAGCCCCATGGGCTAAGATTACATGCACAAGTAATGGCCGATAGTCCCTGTCTTATGGTAAGAAGGACTCATCTTTTTATTCACAACCTTCTGTTTTTATACCCAGAGTGAAATATCTCAGGGCCTGGTTTCAGACCCCCTGCCTCATGTTCCATAACATCACAAGTAATGCCTTTGATGTCAAGGTGTCACAGGCTTGCTAATGCAGATGCAAATCCTGCCTAAGGCCAGGTTTCAGTGTAAACATATAAGAGGATGATTTAGCACAAAAGAAGCCAGAAGTGGTTTCCTTTTTCCCTACAAATGTATTTTGATAATATTCATGTCTTAAAATTATCAATGAGTACACTTAATTAATACAAATTTCACTAACTCTTAGCAGCACAGAACTCTGGACTACCCTCCTAGTCCAGACCCACCCATTGCATTCTGAGCCCCTGTACATAGACCAGCTCAGTTTTCCATCCTGGCTGTTTAGATTCTTCATAGGCAATCTCCACCTGCTTCGTCTTTGGACTCCTAATACCAGCCTTCTGTCCTGGCTCTCTCCTCCCCCATCCTGCCTCTGATTCCTGAGATCACCCTTTTTCCATGGTAGGTCTGATCCCTCCCAATGTGCTTTGATAACATTGGTGCAGTTGTGGCACTTTTATCTTGAGGGCAATCAACCACTACCTAATTGGACGTAAAACCCACTCAGTGGGATGAAATTCATGTGTGGTACTGTAAACATAGCTGTCATTGTTCAATGTCTTTGTGCCACACATGACTGCATTCCACACGCTGTCCTTCCCTTCTTGGCTCTGCTCCAGGACTTGTCTCCTGCCTGCAGGCCAACAGTCTCTAGGCTTCGCTCCAGCAAGAAAAGTGGGGAGGGAAACTGCAGGAGATCACCCGTGGAAATGAATGGACTCACACACACACACGCGGAGAGCTGGGGACGATAGGAACTCCCTTTCTTTTCTTTTTTTTTTTAATTTTTATTTATTTTGGTATGTGTATGAATGTACTGACTGCATGCAGGTGTGTGCACCCATGTCGTGCAGTGCTGCGGAGGTCAGAAGAGGGTGTCGGATTCCCCTGGAGCTGGAGTTCTCCTGGAATTGGAGTTTCAGATGGTTCTCAGCCGCCATGTGGGTGCTGGGGATAGAACCTGGGTCCTCTGTAAGAGCAGTAGGCGCTCTTAACCGGTAGGCCATCTCTCCAGCCCCGAACTCCCTTTATTTTCTGTCAGCGAGGTCTATATATTGAAGTCTACTGTGCTCTGGGCAAGGAAGTGGGGAGCAGGTGGAAGGGAGGGGTGAGCCACCTTGGTTCTAATGGCGTGGGCTGCAGCTTCGGTTCGTGCAACAGGTAAATAGAGGTGTGACATTTTGCTCAATGCCTCAAGGGAAGGGGCCTGGAATTTGCAGAGATAGGGTGAAGCAAGAATCATTGTAAAACCGAATCTTCCTGCTACAGATAATTCTGAATGCCCACAGAGTTATCAGATAACTGGAGATCTTCTGGGACAGGTCTTACAAGTTCTCGCTTCAAGCCACACACAAAGTTTCATTCCCACACATAGCCATGTGGATGAAGAGGATATATATCCTGGGGAAAATCAAGGCTGTCACATCCATAGAATAATGTAATTTCTTACTAAGTGCAAAATATGTATCCTTATATTTACAGTCAAGCTTCTCAGTCAACACTCATCAAAGAAGTTTCTTTTGGATCAGTGGAGACTATTACAGAATACAACTACTGGTTAAACATACACACACACACACACACACACACACAACACCACACAACCACACACACACACAGAATTGTCCAATCCTAAGAAGTACATAGATAATGCAACCTCTACATCTAAGGATTACACAACATAGAACAAAGGAAAAGAGGAAAATAAAGAAAGTGGCGCACGCCTTTAATCTAGCACTTGGGAGGCAGAGGCAAGGCGGATCTTTTGTGAGTTCAAGGCCAGCCTGGTCTATGGAGTGAGTTCCAGGATAGCTGGGGCTACAGGGAGACCCTGTCTCGAAAAGACAAAAAAAAAAAAAAAAAAAAAAAAAAAAAAAGAAGAGGACATTAATGAATCTTTCAACTCTCATTAATAAGCTCCCTCATGCAACAGAGGGCAAGACACAAAAGTCAAATGCCAAAGCATGGAGATTAGGAGTCTGTCGAGTGTGTGTCCTTGAACACAATTCCTGTATTAAGCTTCATTCACTCAGGGTTTAGGGACCATTGAGAAAGAGGGAGCAGGAAGATTATAAGAGCCAGGGAGGAAGTGCATCACCATATGGAAATAAATTCCTACAAGCTGCTAGGACCCTGTCATATGAACCTACAACAATGGTCTCAGCATGCACAAGACCCATGCAAAGTCAAGCAGAGAAAACCTAGGACATAAGTTGGGAAATGGGTAGCAGATCCTATATTAGCTGAAGAAATAATGGCAAATGAGTAAACTGTTGGGTGAGGAAGAGCTGATCTTAAAGAAAGGCACTCTAGTTAGGCTGACTAGACCTCAGTGGATGAACTGCATTGAGGAGTGGCTGGTGACATTAACTTGACACAATAGGCCTCAACACCAATTACAGAGTATAGGAATTCCAGTGGGGGAGGGGTCAGAGAGGGTGGCAATGAGGAAGGGAGTATAAAGGTGTAAAGTGATTAAGATGTATATGAAATGCACCAAAATTCAATAATTAAAAAAATAAATTAAGAAAAGTCACATCTTTTCATTGTACAGTTAATATTTGATAATAAAAAGAATGTGAAACACCATAATAGCAGGATGAGTAAAAAATCATTTTCCTAAAAAATTATATACACTAAAAAATGTATACACCTAGAAAAATTTTACTATAGGGTCTGGGAGATGGCCTAGCAGTTCTAAGAAGCACCGGACTGCTCTTGCAGAGGACCCTAGGCTTCGATCCCCAGCACCCACATGGAGCAGCTAACAACCGTCTTGTAACTCCAATTCCAGAGAGAACTCCAGTCTCCAGGGGAATCTAAGACCCTCTCTGACCTCCGTGCATACACGACACGGTGGCACAATACCTTACATGCAACAGAATATATCATACACATAGCAAATAAATAAAAATTAAGTTTAAAAAAAAGAAAATCTAGATAAAAAAGAGAAAAATACTGTAAAAGAAAGAATTGCACTAATAAGAAATGTCTAAGAAGCCTCATCCGGTAATAGCAAGGCACCAAACTGACAGTCACTTCCTCGTGTACTTTAGGATTTTCTGCAAAATGTATTTGTTTCAATTGAAACAACTTTATAGGGCAAAGTGGAGTTTCATCTCATTGCAAAGTTGTGTAGTATGGTTCACTGAAAGAATTATCATCTATGAAACCATGTTGCTTTAACTGTAGGTTTCATTTCAAACATTGTTTTTTTAAATCTTTTTTTTTTTTTAATTTATTTCTGTATGTGTATGAATGTACTGTCTGCATGCAGGTTTGTGCACCTGTGTTGTGCAATGCCATGGAGGTCAGAAGAGGGTGTTGGATTCCCCTGGAACTGGAGTCAAAGATGGTTCTCAGCCGCCATGTGGGTGCTGGGGATCGAACCCGGGTCCTCTGCAAGAGTGGTCAGCACTCTTAATCACTAGGCCATCTCTCCAGCCCCCAAACATTTCTTAATATATCATTCACCAAATTTCTTCAACTCTGTGTATCTCATACCTTTCAGGGAAGTGGGCTTTTAAAACTTTCCTTAAGTTTGTTCTATAGTTGAATAAGAATGTAGGAAGTACAGAAATTACAACACAGAAATCTGCTACTAATTTCTTCTTGTAAGCATAATATTTTGTAAACTATCTGTATATTAGACAAAAAGACATTTTTCTTGTTACACCACTAAATCTTAAATTTAAAACATTGAGAAAGGGACTGATACTGTCTTTTAGTGCTAGTGTTTGCACAGCTTTGGTTCAGTGTCCCTGACCCTGGGAAAAGAAAAACTCATCACCAAACAAAAAGAAAACAAAAAGAATAAGATGACTCAGAACTTTTACTTAAATACTTGAAAAACATTTATTTGAACATTTTTTCTCTTGAAATGTACATTTCAAGAGAATATACTGGCAAAAACAAAAATCTTAGATTTGTAGACATACAGAGCATATGTGTGTGTGTGCGTGTGTTTAAATGTGTTTGTGTTTGTATGTGTGTACTTGTGTATGTGGTGGTGGTGGTGGTGGTGGTGTGTGTGTGCGTGTTTTCACTGAATAAGTGAGTTCTTTGAACATGCATATCTTGTTTGACATTTACCAGCTCTGTAGACTCTGGTGAGGATGTGGCTGTTTCTGGTTGGGACCATGCTAAGGACTTTCATAAATCCTTTCCCAAATAGTATAAACTGTAGTGATATCACTGGTCCTGTACACTGTGATTCTGTTACAAAGAGCCCAGATTTGTGAGGAAGAAATGCCCTCAGAAATGTTGGTTTTATTCTCTCCCTCATTTGCCACTGGTAAATTTGTATATTTTCACAACCACTCATGGCTTAATAAACTGTATTAGTTTTTTGTTTCAAAATATTTTTCTTTTTTTTTGTTTGTTTTGAGACAGGGTCTCCTTGTAACCCCAGCTGTCCTGGGACTCACTATGTAGACCAGGCTGGCCTTGAATTCACGGAGATCCGCCTCCCTCTGCCTCCTGAGTGATTTTACTTTTTAGCATTTGCCCCTCCTCACTTAAAATAAACTATAAAATAAATTTTAAAATAAAAAAATAACTACAGAAATTAGGAGTCGGGTCTAGGTCCGCCAGTCACTGGGCCCCCTTTGCCACAACTCAGCAAATCAATTGTCCTGCACCCTTGGGTCAATGCCCAATTATACCTTTCTGGAGCGGTGGCAGGCTTGTCCTGAGCCCTGCCCTGCTCAGGACCCCAATATGGCGTCTGTGCCTGACTCCAAAGCCAGGATCCCCTCCCACTTGTGACTACGGGTTGGGGGTGGGGCCACCCAGCCGGTACTGTTTAAATACCTATATATCTAATTGTGTGTGCTTCATCAGTAGGATCGAAAGGCTATATATTATACTGTTTAATACCTAAATATCTAATCGCATATGCTTCATTAGTAGGATCGAAAGGTTATGCCTGGACAAGCCGGGAGCCATTGAAAGAAAACAGCCAGAACTGACTAGAGACCAAGACATCAGCTCCAGAGAAAGTAGAGTGTTTTGCTTCCCATCCACCTGTGCCCCTTTTCTAAGCCTAGGGAACAATCTGTGGAAGAGGGGGCGTGGTAGAATGTAAGGGCTTCGATTGGGGTTAATGGTGAAACTACAACAATATAGACTGGACACTCATTTGATCAACTTGATTGAACATACAAGCCCCCCCTGCTGGATGGTGGGACCCATGAGCTGTGTGGGTTTGGGCACAACTGCTTGCAAATTGGTTTTACATGAAGGATGCTTGTACTCACAAATTATCACTTATTGTTAAAAAAAAATGAAAACAAAACAAACAAAAAAAAGCAGAGAGAAAGATGCAGAAACTTATGGCAGACATGCTGATCTGGGATGGGTAGAGTGTGGTGGGGGGAGAAAGGGGATATATGCCTGAACTGAATTGGAAATGATGTATGAAATACATCAAAACATTCCATAAAAAAAAAAAAATAACTAACAGAGCTCTAACTCTGTAGCTTGCGCGTGCTTGGAAATTCTGTGTTATAGCCAGACTTGCCTAGAACTCACAAAAGTCTACTTGGATTCTTACCTCATAAATTCTGGGATTCTTTTTCTTTTTTTTTTTTGTTCCCTTTTTTTTTTTTTAGGGTCTCCCTTTAGTCCATCTGTCCTGGAACACAATCTGTAGTCTATCATGGCCTTGAACTCACAAAGATTGTGGCCTGCCTTTTCCTCCAAGTGCAGGATTAAATGCGTCGCCACCGCGGCCCGGCTAAATTCTGGGATTATAAGTGCACACCACTGCACCACCTCCCATCATTCCATAGTTTATACCAAGGCTGATACTTTTCCAGTTCAAGAATAACTGGTTTTGTCAGCACATTTGGTAAGTGAGAATTCCCTATTTCCACCTATTCTCTTGACTGTCAAACAGGATCAGGTGGGATCAACCCCGCTACTTGCTTCATCTCCTACTAAGACTGGCAGTTTATAGTTATATATGTTCTCTAATGAAACAAATTAATCTGTATATATTTAATTTTTCACTTTAATGGTAATAATATTTATATATATTATATATATATATATATATATATATTATAGATTTCATAATCCTCAAAAACATTATACAAAGACATCTGGCTATGATCCAACAACTTCATTTCTGTTTAAAGTTTATAGGACTTTAAATTCTGACCATTTAGCAGCTGATCTTAAAGAAAAAAAAAAACCTTCCTTTCTGAGCTATATTCAGTTTCTAATCTTACCCTTACTTGAGGTTTTATGGTAAGAAGAACAGTATATGCTTCTCTCTGGTTTCAAGTACACTTTTAATTAAGAGCAAATCCTATGAAGTACATAAGAATTTTTAAACTTCCTATAATAAAATCTACTGTACTTTTATTCTTAAATGCTGTAAGTACACTGAAATTTTCTCCTAAATACCAAAATGTCTTCTTAATTTCTGAAGCAAAACAAATACCATAAAATATCATATATGACAAACATACAATTCAGATTGCAACAAAACTTCTAGTGAAAGAAAAGTTGATTCATCTTTTAAAATCAAGTTTATACCCTAAAAGAGATGTAGGCCTAAAACTCATTTTTCTAACAAAAATTTCACTTGATAAATGACTTTCACCATTCCAATGAAATACATCTGGATTTGATACATTGATTTTCTTCATTGAAATTGAGCTCTTCATTAGATGTTTAAATATCAATCACCTTATGAATATTTAAATTCAAGAAATGTCAAATGAAATGTTTATTAATCTATTTATTTTAAGAGTTCTTCAGAAATACCAGATAAAATGACATCATTCTTGGTGATAGTTCAAGGCTTTTGAAAGGCTAGTCTTTGCATAGTAATATTCCAAAATCGTCAGTGGGGAATAGTCAAATATAGCACGACCTTTGATTTTATTGAAGGAAGACTTTTTGGATATCAAAAAAAGTTTAAATTTCAACAACATTTCTAATTATTTTCATTTAAAATAATTAGCCTCCTAAATTAATATGTAGAAATACAAATTCAGCTACATAAGACAATTTTATTTATATTATTAAAATAAGTGGATATTTTCTTTCTTATTGATTACATTTAATATATTGAAGCGCCTAAAAGACAGTTTAGCTATTTTTCTCGATTGTTAGCTACCATGTGAATGCTGGTAATGCAACATAGGTCCTCTGGAAGAATAGCAAATGTTCTTAATTACTGATCCATCTCTTAAGCTGCTTTTTTATTTATTTTTCAGAAATATCTTTGATATTTTAAATATATTTAGTATTAGACTGTATGTACAAACTAATATCCACATATAAACAACTTATATAGGCAAAATTTACTTGATAAACACTTGTTTATTTTAGGAAGAGAGTAAATATACTTCTTAGAAAACTAATTTCTCCTATCGAATTTAAATTGTTCAACTCAGGGAAGGAGGCTGAAATGTTAATCAGTGGCTACTGAGCTAGAGAGGACAAAGGTGCTTTTGTATGCTATTGGCGAGGCAGATGGCTATAGAAAGCAGTGCTGTTCATCACAGAAAAGAATAAGGGGGTTTGGGATAATTAATAAATGTTTGAGATGTATTCACTCTAGTATAAGTATTTGAAAATGTGTATATATGTCAAAGCACAGCACACCATTCAGTTAATCTCTACATTTGCTTTTGTTTTTATGTTAAGATAAATTTACTACCTGGGCATGAGGCATATTGGTGCATACCTGACACCCCAGCACTGGAGAGGCAGAGACAAAACAATCAGAAATTGAACGTCATTATGCGCTTCCAAGGCCAAAAAGTGTTATTCATCCAGGCTCCAGGGGATAAATGTCACTGAAAAAACAAGAAAATAAAGGACATGAAGGTGGGCGGCAGGAGTAGAAAGGAGGAGCAGATGTGGGGAAGAGGCTCCGATCAAAGGAAGCCGTATAAAATTCTCAAAGAATCAATAGAAATATTTTTTAAATTATAAAATGCTAAACATGGAACAAAAGATGTAAATTTAAACATATAAATTAAAATAAATTTAACTTAAAAAGGAACTCTATCCTGGAAGCCATGTGCAAACAATTTTTTTCCTTCACGTGTCTGAAATAATGGGATGTGGCTGATTTCCCACGCTAAATCCCTCTGTGACTGATATAAAATTAAATTATTTAACTCACTGACACATTACTAATTATTATCCCTTAAGTTTAATGACATCAATATTTCCTACTTTCTGAGCACAGGTAAAGGATGGATCCATAAGAAAACAGGAAGACGAAGGTAACATGGTGAAAGAATCTATTGAGAGTCCACGTTACAGTTTCAGAAAACTGATGTTAAGATGCTCTAAAGCTGCCTGACAAAATTCCGAGAAACATTTCCAGTCACATTGCTCTCTGGGGCACCTTTGTTTTCTTTATGAAGAAGGAGAGAATGCTGCCATCCAGGGCCTTGTGAGTTCTCTGGGACAGCTCCTCTCTCCAGTGCTGACATTTCCTTAACTTTTTCAGTGCTTCTTTCACCCTCAGCCACACGGATTGGTTCCGTTCCTGTATTTGACTCATCCTTTGATTTTTAACACTACATCTTATCTGCCTGATGCTCATAGTCATTCTGATTTACTCTAATCTCAGACTTGATAAAGATATGCTGCCTCCTTTCCTGGTTGGTTTCTTTATACTCCTACATTTACAAATCACAACCTATCCCTCCACCTGTCCCAGTACTTGAATTACCATCAGATCTATAATTAGCCCTTACAGATTTTTTTCACAACGAAAGAGATAGTCATAATAAATCAGTCTTTGCTAGATTAGAAATTTTCTTTTCCTTACATGATTTTAAAAGCGCTGTGAAATCCCTGGAGTTTGAATTTTTTTTTATTATTTATTTATGTGTATGAATGTGCTGTCTGCATGCAAGTTTGTGCACCCGTGTCGTGCAATGCCGCGGAGGTCAGAAGAGGGTCTCGGATTCCCCTGGAACTGGAGTTCTCCTGGAATTGGATTTTCAGACAGTTCTTGGCCGCCATGTGGGTGCTGGGGATTGAACCCGGGTCCTCTGCAAGAGCGGTCAGTGCTCTTAACCGCTTGGCCATCTTTTTTGACTTGGTTTTATTTTATCACTCTTTTAGATTAAAAAAAAAGTTAAACTGAGCTGGATATTATGGCACACATCCTTAGTGCCAACCTGGGGAGGCAAAGGCAGACAGATCTCTGTGAGATTGGGTACAGACTGATCTACATAGAAAGTTCTACATAATCTGGGGCTACAGAGAAACCCTATCTCCCAAAAGACCAAAAAATAGATTAAACTATCCTACTAAACACTTATCTGTAATTTTCCTGAAACTCACATTAAAATTTTTAAAAAGAGACATAACATCTTGCATGAAATCAAAGTTCATAATGAAATCCATTTCAAGTTCATTCTAGTCACTTGATGATACCTTTTCAGTCCTCAACATCACCTTTTCCTTTAAAAATTATTTATTTTGCCCTCATCATTATATATAGGTATTTTTTTCATGATAATAATAACTTCTAAACTACTAAAGCCAGTGGACAAATCTCAGTCTCTTTGTGAAACAGCAATGCAACATGCCTTGATCATATTTAGAACCATTCATCTGCACCTCCCCTCAACCTCCCCTTCTGATTTCACGTACTCTGTTATATACAAATGCTTGTGGGGTCAAATCTGTGTTTGATGTGGGTCTATACACCAGAGTCTGGTCAACGTTTCTAGTGTTATGCCTGTAAAGAAAACTGATTCTCCATCAGCAGCCACCAGTTACCAACAGTGCCTCAGGTAGGGCTGGAGCCTCCTACCCACTTCTCCACTTCCATGCTGGGATTTTGTCTGGTTTGAGCACATGTGGGTTGTGCATGTTGGCACCATTTCTGTGAGTTGATAAGAGCATCCAGCACCTATGGCTCTTTATGTCCCTCCTTTCTCGATAATCACTGAGCCTTGGGAGGCAGAGGTCTGATACATGTGTCCTAATCAGGGACAAGCACTCTGCAGTCCCTTACTCTCTGCACATTGGCCAGTTTTGAGCCTCTGTGTTAATCACCATCTGCTGCATGAGGAAGCTCCTCTGGTAAGAGTTGTGAGATGTATTAATCTGTGGGTATAAATAAAAATATTAGAAGTCAGTTTAATACTATGCCCATTTAACAAAAGAATAGTACCAGGCTCTCCCACATAGCCTGTGACCTACTGAGCCACAGGTTCCTAGGTCTGATATCAGTGTCATGCATGGACTCCATCAAGTGAAGTTGATCTTAAATCCAATCAGAAGGTGATTGGTTCCTCCCATAAAACTGATGCCAGTATTGCACCAGTGTGCAACTTCGATATCCCATTGACACCAATAGACAAGTCATTAGACAAAAACAAATAAAAGCTGTTGTTAAATAGCATCATGAATCAAACAGGCATAACAGAAATTTAAAGAATATTCCATCTATAGACCATGGAAATTTTTCCAACATCTACTACATATTAGGACACAAAAGAAGTTGCCAATATTTTGAGAAATTTGAGATATTATCCTTTATGTTATCTCACTAGAAAAGAAGAAACCAAGATATCAACAACAATAGAAATAGTGAAATGTGCACAAACTTATGGAAACTAAACAACCACTACTAAATAAAAATTGGAACAAGGGAGAAATCAAGAAATTTTAAAAATGCCTAGAATTGAATGGAAATGAAAGCACAACACACCATAATCTATGGGACACAATGAAGGTAGAACTAAGAGGAAATTTTATACACTAAGTTCTTACATCAGAAAATTAGTGTCATCTCATATAAATAACTTAATGATGCACCTGAAGGCCTTGAAAAAAATAAAGATAAAACAAGAATAAATAAGAAGAGATGAATAAAACAAGGCTGAAATCAATGAAATAAAAGCAAAATCAATAAAAAAGAATCAATGAAACAGTTGGTTCTTTGGAAAGATTAATAGGATGACAAACTTTTAACCAATTTGGTGAAAAGAAAGTGAGCAAGGATCCAAATTAGTAAACTCAGGCATAAAAAAGGAAACATTGCTACACACCTGGAGGAAATTCAGAAAATCATAAGGCATACTTTAAAAATGTATCTATATATATATTCCACTAAATGGGAAAATATAAAAGAAATGGATGTTATTAGACATGTATGATCTACCAAAGTTAAATCAAAATGACATGAATAATTTAAAGAGACACATTACAAACAAACAGATATATGCAGTAATTAAAAATCTCCTTGCTAAAAGGAGCCCAGGAGCAGGTGAATTCAATGTCAACTTCTTTTTTTTTTTTTTTTTTTTTTTTTTTGGTCCTTTTTGAGACAGGGCCTCCTTGTAGTCCCAAGCTGGCCTGAGACTCAACTCTTGTAGACCAGGGCTGGCTTGAACTCACAGAAGATCCCGCCTGCCTTTGCCTCCCACAGTGCTAGATTAAAGGCTAGTGTGCCACCCACTCAGCTCTCCATGTCCAAAACCCATTATACCTTTCTAAGAAGCACTATCACCATACTCCCTCAAAATTATTTAGCACTCAAGACTAGAAAGGAAGGGCACTCCCAGAATTTTTCTATAAAGTTTAGGTTGTCACTTTTCTCAGTTTTAGTATAATACATTTGTTCGCCGAGGAGTGGGTGGGCAACGCTTTAATCCTCAGCACTTGGGGGAGGCAGAGGGACCAGGCGGATCTTTGTGAGTTCAAAGGCCAGATGGTCTATCAAGGTGAGTTTCCAAGGACAGGGCCTGGGGCTACAGAGAGCCCCTGTCCTGGGAAAAAGAAAAAAAAAAAAACGTTTTATAACTTGTCTGTTGGTCCCTTTAATCATGTGGCTGCCCTCCACTATGATAGTCTTCCCTTCTAGAGCCAGGCTGGCAGCTTCACAATGCTACAAGCTTCAGGGCTGCCTCCTGCCAGCAGGCTGACAGTCCCTAGGCTTAGCTCTGGCAAGGAGAGGGGAGGGGACCACGGGAAGTCACCTGAGGAATGAAAGACAAAAACCTGACTCAGAGGGAAAACGGTTGCTGGGAGATAGACTCAGTTTTATTCATTGCCGCAATGTGCTTCTTATAACTAAAAGGCTTACTATAGCTCTGGGCAAGGAGTGGGGGGGGGGGGGGAGGGGGGAAGGGAAGGGTGAAGCCCACCTTGGCTCCTGGGGCGGGAGGGGCGGCTGCAGAGCTCTTGTTTGTGGCAACAGTAAACTAGAGGTGTTGACATTTTTTGCTCAATCCTCAAGGGAAGGGGCCATCGAGTCTGGGACCTTTGCAGAGATAGGCGAGCAGGAAAAATCTGCAATATTCCGAACCTCTGGAGCTTATAATAACTCACAGAGACAACTTGAATGTCCACAGGAGTATCAGATAACTTCTCGGAGGTTCCCTGCGGACAGGATTAAGGTCCTTGCCTTGAAGCCAGGCAAGGTTCCATTCCCTACAATTCACTTCTGAATACTAAAACCAGAAAAGAGCCAATAGAAAACCAAAATTATAACGCCCAACCTCTTTTATGAACATAGATGCAAAAATTCTCAATGTTGCCAACTTCAAAACTATTTTATCTATTTTTAATTCATCTGTACAGATGTTTTGTATATAAGTGGATCATAATGCAGTACCAGAAAAGGCCAGAAAAAGACAACAGATTATTTGAAACTGGTTTCTTCCCACTATGGGGCTGCTGGGAGCCAAACCCAGGTTTTCTATGAGAGCAAGAAGTGCTCTTAAGCATGGAACCATCTTTTCAGTGACAATTTTGTTAATTTAAAAAGAAAAACATATTGGGGCTGGAGAGATGGCCTAGTGGTTAAGAGTGCCGACTGCCTTCTTGCAGAGGACCCGGGTTCGATCCCCAGCACCCACATGGCAGCTAAGAACCGTCTGTAACTCCAATTCCAGGAGAACTCCAGTTCCAGGGGAATCCGACACCCTCTTCTGACCTCCGTGGCATTGCACGACATGGGTGCACAAACCTGCATGTAGACAGTACATTCATACCCATACGAAAATAACTAACTAACTAACTAACTAACTAACTAACTAACTAACTAATTAACTAAATAACTGTTAAAAAAACACATTCAAAAAATGGGGCTGGAGAGATAGCCTAGTGGTTAAGAGCACTGACTGTTCTTGCAGAGGACCCGGGTTCGATCCTCAGCACCCACATGGCAGCTAAGAACCGTCTGTAACTCCAATTCCAGGAGAGCTTCAGTTCCAGGGGAGACCCTCTTCAGACCTCCGAGGCATTGCACGACACGGGTGCACAGACCTACATGTAGACAGTACACTCATACACATACAAAAATAAATAAAATTAAAAAAAAATTTAAAAAAGAAAACACATTCTTTTTAATAATGTGTGTGTTTGTGTCTGAGCATAGGTATATGTATGTGGATGCAGTTGCCTAGGAGACCAGAGATGTCCCTGGAACTGAAGTTAGAGGCAGCTGTGAATTACTCGATATCGGTGCTGGGAACAAAATATGGATCCTGTGCAAGAGTAGTATGTGCTGGTAACTGCTGAGCTATCTCTCAGCCTCATGTATTAACTTTTGCACTAACAAATTTATGTTGCTTGAAATTGTCTTCTTCCAAATGAACAGGCTGTTCTTAACCTGTGGTGGATGGTTAAAATGAGGTCTTCCTGGAATAAATAAAGTCAGACCCAGTTCAGTTTATTATTTATTTATTTTATATAATCATTATTATTATTATTATTGTGTGTGTGTGTGTGTGTGTGTGTGTGGAGCGATATCAGCAAACTTAGTCCAGTAGCTTGATGTCCTTCTAAGATAGAGCTACAAGTAGAATTCCACGTGTCTCAAAAGG
Organism: Rhizomys pruinosus; assembly: GCA_009823505.1. NCBI lineage: Eukaryota > Metazoa > Chordata > Mammalia > Rodentia > Spalacidae > Rhizomys > Rhizomys pruinosus. The sequence continues at coordinate 188,184 of VZQC01001608.1, read as the reverse complement.
CACAGATTAAAGTGATTCAGCAGCAAACAATGATGGCCATAGGATGTTAGGCAGCAAGTAGAAGCCAGGAGTGAGAAAGAGTTTATTCACCCTTCAGGTTTCTGACAGAACAAGGCACTGCTGCCATGTTTACTTCTCACTTTTAATATCTAGGACTAAGGCTTTGAACTCCTGAGCCCCTCTAATCTGTGGTACACACTTGTATTCACCCCAGAAAAAGCATACTTATCTAATTTTTGCACATAGAGTTCTTGAACATACACATGTAGATAGATGATTATTTGAACAGAATACTAGCAGCTTCCAAAACTGTGGAGTCTAATCTACCGTTTTAATTTCCATTTACAAATTTAGTCAGGTTTTCTTTAAAAATAGTCTTTGTTTGAAAATACTTCAAATACTGAAGATAATATTCTACAACTAACTTACTCTTGGGGATGCTAAGAATGTATCTTGAATGAAAGGAGACATAATTAACCCAATTGCTTTTTGTCACTTTAATAACTTCCCATTGTAACTTGTTTCCCAATTGGTTTATTCTGTATTGTAATAGTGATTTTCTTTTTTATGTGTTTCCCTTGTCTCTTTAGATTACTAATATCCCTTTTTTGTTTCTCAAACTTTGCCAAAAGTGCTGTATTATACTTAAGAATAAATATGTGATATTTGGCACTTAAAGAATTAAAATATAGAACTTAATCCTGTTAATGACAATTAAACATTGTTTATTTAATGGAAAATATTCCATTAGTGTTAATTTAATTTCTGTTGCCCTAGATCTTTGAATTGTTTAAACGCTGAAAGCTTTAGTTTCAGTCCCCAAATCATGTGCTAATGATAAATTTCACAAATAATGACACGATATATACAAAAAGTTCTGCTTCACAGCATGTGGCTGCAGTTTGTCATGTACTAGGTAATAATAACTACTAAAACTTCAGCCTAATCTAAACTATTCAAGTTTCTGAATTCATCACGTATCAATATGAGACCTCCTTCATATTATGGTATGTTATTCTGTTATGAGCAGTTCATCTTCTGTAAGGATGCATTATGTTCAGCACATCCTGCTTCTAAATTCTTCCTTACTAAAGTCTAGTCAGCCTATCTAGAATCACTCCCTTAAACAATATCTATTCTCCTTCACCTCACAGTAATCAGTTACCAATAGTTTCTTGGTTAAGGTTGGGGCCTGCTGACCATTTACCAAGCTCTGTGCTGGGTTTTGTCTGATTGAGTTGGCATGGGTCTTGTGCATGTTGTCACCATTGTTGCAAGCTCATATGAACAAATTCTCAGAGGTCTAAAAGCATCTTTTTCTTTATGTTCATGCACCTAATGATCCCCGGGCTTGGGGTGGGTGATTTATAGGAGTCCTATCCAAGGACACACTCTCACACTCTTTCATTCCCTTTCTCTCCATGGTTCCTTTCCATTTTTTAAGGGGTTTTGTAGCCATTTTTATTTTTCATTTCACTTATTGACTGATATATATTAAACCATACCTACATTTCTGGAATAAAGCTGACTTGATCATGATGAATGATCTTTTTGATGTGTGTCTGTATACTGTTTGCAAGTATTTTATTGAGAATTCTTGCACCTGAGTTCATTAATGAGATGGGTCTGTAGTTTTCTTTTTTTGGTTGCATCCTTGCCTGGTTTTAGTATTAGAGTGATGCTGGCTTCATAGAAGGAATTTGGGAGATTTCCCTCTGTATCCTTCTGAACAGTTTGAGTAAAAATAGTTGTAAGTCCTCTCTAAATGTTTTATAGAATTCTGTTGTGAAATCATCTGGACCTGGACTTTTTTTAGTTGGGAATTCTCTTATTACATTTTCGATTTCTTCATATATTATGGGTCTGTTTAAGTTGTCAATCTCCTCTTGGTTTAGCTTTGGTGATTCCCTGATTGCAGATAGTCATCCATTTCTCTTAGGTTTTCAAATTTAGTAGAGTATAGGTTTTTGAAGTATTCCTGTATGATTGTCTGGATCTTTTCACTGTCTGTAGTGATATTTCCCCTTTCCTCATGAATTCTATTGATTTGTAGTTGCTCTCTTTTTTTGGTTAACTGGGCTAGGGGTCTGTCTACCCCGTCTATTCTCTCAAAGAACCAACTTTTGGATTCACTGATTTTTTTTTGTTTCTATTTCATTAATTTCTGCTCTGATTTTTGTTATTTCTTCCTGTCTGTTTTGGATTTATTTGTTGTTGTCTTTCAAGTGTTTTTAGCTACAGTGTTAGCTCATTTATCTGTGCTCTTTCTGTTTTTTTTT
>VZQC01001608.1:171148-185007 GCA_009823505.1 Rhizomys pruinosus | reverse complement strand
TAATCCATTCATCCATATATGCCTTTTGATTTGGGGAGTTTAGCCTTAACATTTAAGTTATAATTGAACAATATGTAGTGTGTTGCTTCCTTTCACCTTATTGTCCATTTGCATTTTCATGTAGGTTTCTACTTCTGCATTTCTGCTTTTATTAATTTCTCTTTCAAGGTGCCTGGGGATAATTGGTCCTCTCCCCTGTCCTTTGAATTGCTTCAAGTATTTGCTGAAGGGTTGGCTTTCCAGACATGTATTCTTTCATCTTGTTTTTGTCATGGAAGATTTTTCTCTTTCCTTCAACTAGAATCGACATTTTTGCTGGGTATAGTAACCTGGCTTGGCATTTACAGTCATTTAGCACTGGGAATGCTTTGGTCCATGCTCTTCTTGTTTTCATAGTTTGCACTGAAAAGTCAGCTGTAATTCTGATAGGTTTCCCCTTATATGTAACTTGTTGTTTGTCTCTTGTGGCTTTCAGAATTTTGTCTTTGTTTTTAGCATCTAGTATTTTAACTATGATACGGCAGGGAGAGTTTCTTTTCTGGTCTAGTCTATTTGCTGTTCTATGTGCTTCTTGTATTTATATGGGTTTGTCTTTTTTAATTTGGGGAAATTTTCATTTATTATTCTGTTGACAATCTGATAAATATCATTCTCTTGGAATTCTTCTCCTTCCTCTATCCCTATGATGGGGAGGTTTGATCCCACATTTCCTGGTTGTTCCACTCTTGTGTATTTTGGTTTGATCAACTTGATTGAACATACAAGCCCCCCCCCCACTGGATGGTGGGACCCATGAGCTGTGTGGGTTTGGGCACAACTGCTCGCAAACTGGTTTTACATGAAGGATGCTTGTACTCACAGAACTTATTGTTAAAAAAAATGAAAACAAAACAAAAAAACAGAGAAAGATGCAGAAAAGTTATGGCAGAATGCATGATCTGGGATGGGTAGGGATGGGGTGGGGGGAAGGGAAGGGGATATATGCCTGAACTGAATTGGAAAATGATGTATGAAATACACAAAACATCAATAAAAAAAAAAGAAAATATAAAGGATGTGGTGTGGATGCTTGAAATCTCAATAGTTGTCAAGAGAAGAGAATCAAGTATTCATGGTCAACTTCATCTGGACAGCAAGTTAAAGCCTAACCTTGGCTACATGAGACACTAGTTCAAAAATACCAGAAAAATTATAAATAAAAAGAATCACCCCCCCAAAAAAATAAATTTTTCATAGTCTTTACTTGAGCTCTTTAGTTGTTCTCTGTTATCTTCTAGGTCTGATATTCTTTTTTCTGCTTCCTCCATTCTACTTCTGAGGCTTTTTCCCATTCTTTCCTCTTGATTGGATGACTGTTTGATTTCCTCTTTCATTTCTTCCTGTGCTTTCTTTACTATTTCCACTTCCTTTTGGAGCTTCTCAATCTTTTCTTGTAGCTCCTTGTTTCACTCATTGGTTTCCTTTTTCATTTCAGCATGGGATCATTTCAGTGTTTCTACTTCCTTCCGGAGTTTGTCATTTTGTCCCTCTAGCTCTTTCTGGAGTCTGTCATTTCTCCTTTTAGTTCTTCCCAAAGTTTGTTCTTGTCTCCCTCTAGCTCCTTTCAGAGTTTTTCATTCTCTCCCCTTAGTTCTATGATTTCTTTGAATGTATCTGTGATTGTTATTCTACTATCTGTGTCCTGGGCTACTTCTAGGGAGATCCCATTTTAGGAGTCCTCCACTGGCTCCATAGAGTTTGGTGTGGAGTTATTCTGTGCTTTTCCCATATTGTTCTGTTGTCTTCTTGGCATGTGGTTTGCCTTTTGCCTGTATTCTGATGTGAACCTTGAATGCCTCTGTACCATGTTGAAGGATTGCTTTCATTGATTCCTTCAGGTATCTTTGTTGTATTCTCCTTATATATGGAGTGTTGACTTGTCTAGGTTTTAGGCTTTCAATTTTGGTTATATATTGGAAGTTATAGTTCTCTCTTCCCTTTCTGTTCTGCAAGAGCTGGGTGGATAACAACCTGGTTGACACCTTCTGAACACTGTATTCCCTCTGCTTATGGCCACTCTCTCTTGAGTTCCAGTTGGCAGAGGGGGGAAAAGTTCCAGTTGGCGGAGGGTGGGGAATTGATAACCTCTGCCCCCAGCTGCTGGGGCAGCACACACTCTTCTCCCAGCTGCTCCAGAATTTTAATTTTTATTGTGAAGGGTGGTTACTTAAGAAGATAGAAAATTAAAAATATCTACTCATAAGACCTATTCACAAGGTCATCCAAACAACATTTCCCTAGGGGGGAAATAATTATAACTCTCAGTAGGGAGACCACTCACTAAACCACATGGAGTTTAAAGGAGGGTTTAATTTAATTATGATGCTGGGCCAACACTCAACTCAGGAGGAATGTGGTGACTGAGGAGTGGTTATGCAGCCTTTTATAAGTACAACAGCCAATCAGAGTTTAACATGACAGTTACAGTTACCAATCAAGGGGAAGTGAGTGAAGCAATCAAGCAATCATTCCTAGAATTACTCAGGGAAAGTAGGTGTTTCTGAGGTGGAATGATCTCTGATAGGGAGGGGGGTTTATTGGGTCCTAAGCACCATGAGTATGAGAGTACAGGTTTTTTTTTAAAGTACTCCCTTACAGGGTCCTGGATTATTATTATTATTATTATTATTATTATTTGTGTGTATGTGTCTGCCTGTCTGTCTGTTGTGATGTCTTCTCTTTGATCTCAGATTTGATTACCTTGGATTTGCTCTTTCTTTTGGTTAACTGGACTCATGAACACTCCATCTTTTTTAAATGTTCAAAGAACCAGCTCTTAGATTCAGTGATTCTATTTAAATAATTTCTAATCTGATTTTTGTTATTTCTCCTCATCTTTTAGGTTTCATTTTGTTTTGTTTTGTTCCTGCATTTTTAGTGTCTTGAGTTGTATTGGTAAGCCATTTATATCTGTTATTTCTGATTATTTATTTATTGTTTATTTTATTATTATTATTTTATTTAATGTGTATGCTTGTACTGTCTGAAATGCTGTGGACATGTCCTGCAATGCTGCAGAGGTCAGAAAAGCATGTCATATTCCCCTGGAACTGGAGTTAAAGATGGTTCTTAGCCACCATGTGGGTGCTGGGAATCGAACCTGGGTTGCTGCAAGAGCAGTCGGTGCTCTTAACCGCTGAGCCATCTCTCCAGCCCCAATTTCTGATTTTTTTTTTTAAATGAAGACACTTAGAGCTACAAACTTCCCTCTAAGAAATGGTTTTAAGTGTGCCAGAAGTTCTGGTTTGTTGTATTATCATTTTCATTTAGTTCCAGGGTTACTTTTATTTTATTCTCAATTTCTTCTTTGTCTCATTCACCACTCAAAAGTGTGTGGTTTAATCTCCACAAGTTCATGTACTTTTTAGAGCTTCTTTTGACATTCATTTTAAATTTATTGCATTGTGGTCTGATAGAATCCATAGAACTATTGCAAATTTTTGGATTTTTTGAGGTTTGTTTCATGTCCCAGTAGGTGATCAATTTTAAAGAAACTGCCATGGTTTTGAGTAGGAAGTGTTTTCTTTCCTGCTTGTTTGGGACATTCTTTAGATGTCTCTTTAGGTTCATTTGATGCCATTTAGTTCAGATGTTTCTCTATTTGTTCTTTGTTCATTTGACCTGACTACTGAAGAAGATGGAGTACTGAAGTTACCTACTATTATTGAGTTGGATAATCTGTGTTTTATAGTCCTGTAGTACTATTTTTATAAAACTGGGTGCAACAGAGTTTGGTAACTATATGTTCATGATGATAATAAGTTCTTGGTCAATTGTTCCTTTGAATAGAATGAAGTGACTCATTTTATGTTTTTTTTTTTTTTTTTTTTTTTTTTATTTTGTTCTTTTGAGACAGGGTCTCCCCGTAGCTCCGGCTGTCTTGGAATTCACTTTGTAGACCAGGCTGGCCTTGAACTCATAAAGATCTGGCTGCCTCTGCCTCCCAAGTGCTAGTATTAAAGGTGTGCACCACCACACATGGCTCATTTTATGTCTTTTAATTTTTCTTTTCGTTTGAAGTCTATTTTGTCAGATATTAGAATTACGCTTTCTTCCTTCTTAGTACCATTTACCTGGGATATTTTTTCCATCCTTTCACTCTATGTTAGTGTCTATCCTTTAAGTTAGATGAGCTTCTTGATAAAAACAAAATAATGGATTTTGTTCCTTAATCCATTCCACTAGTCTGCAACTTTTTTTCCTGTATTTCTTTTTTGTTAAACTTTTCTATACATCATACATCACTTCTCAATCCAATTTTGAGTCGTTGCCCTTTCTATGCCAAAAAACCCACCTGAGTTCATGCACTCTGCCATACATGTCTTGTGTCTTTTTCTGAGTCTTTCCAGAGTTGTTTTTTTTTTTTTTTCCCCAAAGCAGAGGCTTATTGTTTTAGGGAGAACTTCAGTGTTTCAGTCTATTTTTTTCCAGTTCTTTTGTTGTTGTTCTCTCCAACTTGCATTGCTTCATATATAATACATATAAATAGTATGTACACAAACAACACACACACATATATATAATATATATTATATATATATATACATTTACATATCAACACATATACATAAAATATACATACACATATCACCGGAATTGGAGGATTTCTTTTTTCTTTTCTTTTCTTTTTTTTTTTTTCTTCTTTCTTCTTTCTTTTTTTTTTTTTGGCTAAAAGATGTCATGTTTTCCTTAAGGAAGTGTTTAAAGGTTCCTCCTTGGCAAGCTCAAACAGCCATTAATCTTGCCCTTGTGCTCCACACTGGGGTCTTTCCTTCACATGGTCACCAAAATGAGGTCCGGTAAGCACCACATCCTGTCTTGATCTTCATGTACTGGCCTCCATGATACAGTCTGGGTAGTCCAACAATGGCAGTCTATACTCTGAATAGGCCGAAATCCCAGTAGCTACTCAGTCCACAAGCTGGATATCTCAGCAGTCCCCATCTGGGATTAAAGGTTTGGAGGATTCTTGGAAAGAGATGACTCGTCAGTCCATATTGGAGGGTTAAAAATCTGTGTCTCATGTCTTTGAAGAATGGCAAAAGCAGTGGCAGCCACAGAGCAGATGCACTTATCAGTAAGAATTGAAGACAGGCAAAACAATATTTCTCTCTCTCTCTCTCTTTCTCTTTTTTCTTTTTGTCTTTTTACTAAGATCTCAAGTTTTATATCTGAAGTACAATTTTTCAGGCTTTACTGATTATTTATTTCTGATTATACTTTCCTTTTGGATGCTTAAGGACACAGTTAGCCCAGATTAACCAAGGTTTTTGTTTTCTCAAGGTCAGTTGAGGATCTGGTCTTCAGGGGTCTCTCAGGGTTTTTCTTTTGGGGGGTGGGAGCCCCTGGCTCCATTCAGCTTTTCTTTTACCAGTTCCATCCACTCGAGGACAAAATCAGGTCTTGCTAGACCAGGCTTCCCTTTTTGAAACATGAACAGACTTTCCCCTTTATAGATGTGGACACTGGTTGAAGTCCCATTAGTGGGTCTCCAAGAACTCTCTACACAGGAAGACTGGTAATTCACATTTGCAGGACATTTCAAGAGATGCCCCCATGCATAGTCCCTTGAGACTTAGTGCCTATGTCTTTTGACTAGGCAGTTGAGGCCATTGATATTTAGAGTTATTAAAGAAAGATGTGTGCTAGTTACTGTAATTTTAATTGATTTTTGTGTTGGCAGCCTACCACACAAACAGTGTGTGCCGCACCGCGCCCTAAAGATGGCGCCGACTTCCTGAGTCACTACAAGCCGTTTCCCGCCGTTGCCTATGCATTGGGCAATCTGCGCATGACTTTGAGCCCGCACACCTAATATTCTAATGAGGCATTGGCCCCTGTTGAGCTACGAGCCCATGCATTGGGCATGCAAATGAGGCATCGGACAGTGCACCAATCCAGAGCATACCCGAACTCTCTAGACTGCTATATAAGCAGTGCTTCTGCCCCATTTCGGGATCCTTCTCCTAAAAGAGCTGTGCACAATAAATACTGCTGCAGAAGAATCCTGTTGTCTGCGTGAAGTTCTTGCCGGCGAGACTACAGCACGGGACATTTTTGTTTGTGGCTCTATTTTGTGTTCTCATTGTTTTCTTTCTGTAACCTCTTTGTTACAAAATTTTTGTTATTTCTCCTCCTCTTTTAGGTTTTGTTTTTTTCTTGCCTTTTTAGAGCATTGAGTTGTACTGGTAAGTTATTCCTATCTTCAGTCCTTTGTATTGCTTTTAATATTCCCTGTAGAGCTGGTTTGGTGGACAAGAATTTTTTTCAGCCCATTCTTATAATGAAAAAAATTTCCATTTCCCCTTTGAATATGATAGATACTTTTGTTAGCTAATGCATTCTGTGTTGCCATCCATGATCATTTAGAACTGGTAATACTTTGGTCCAGGCTCTTCTGGTTTTCTTAGTTTGCATTGAATAGTCAGCTCTAATTTCTATGAGGTTTCCTTTATATGAAATTTGTTGATTTTCCCTGACAGGTTTAAGTCCCCTTCTCTTTGTTCTGTAAAATTAATGTTTTACTATGATATGCCATAATGATTTTTTTTTTCTGGTACTGACTAGTTGGTGTTCTATGTGCTTCATGTATTTGTATAAGTATACATTTCTTTCATTTGGGGATTTTTTATAATCTTCTACGCCTATGATTGGGTCTTTTCATGGAGTCCCACATTTCCCGCACATTCCATTTCTCTTTCTCTCTCTCTCTCTCTCTCTCTCTCTCTCTCTCTCTCTCTCTCTCTCCATAGTCTTTACGTGAGGAGTCCAGTTCTCAAACTTTGGCATCCATTGTTGATATTGTTTCCCCTTTCATTCATTCTCTTTGTGTGGTTTTCTCCTGTCATTTCAAATTGACTTATTGAAGGTTTCAAGTCTACCTTCATCTCTACTTGGGTTTTCTTCAGTATTTCTCTTTTATAAATTCACTTTTCACTTTTTAAGTCCTGAATTATTTTTTAAACTTCATTCAGCTGCATATTTATACTTTTTAGAAATTTTGTCACAAGTTCTTTGAGTTCTTTGAGTTATGTGTTGTTTTTTGAGTTGTGTGTTATTTAAGTTCTTTGATCATGTTTAAGATTGTTCTTTTTAAATTGTCATCATGGGATTCCTCTGGATGTACACTTCTATAGGATCGGTGGGGCCATATTATCTTGGTTTTTCATATTATGTTTGTTTCTGTGTTGTCGTTTGAGCATATGGATGTCTTTTGTTGGTAGTGTATCTGATACTAAATTTGATTCTTCCTTTGTTTGAAGTTTGGATATGCTTATCTATTGATTTAGCTGGTTTGCTTTTTGCTCAGTTATGAGAAGTGTTGTGTCCCTTGGGTTTTTGCCGGGTAGTATGCCGGACTGGGCAGGTAGATGAGGAGGGTTGCCAAGGGCAAGGTGGCAGCTGGGGGAGGTTCTAACAAACTAGTCAGGGTAGGTGAGGGCCCTGAATTGGAGAGAATGCAGCTAGTCTGGGTGGAGGGGATCGGGACTCTGTGGGCAAGGTCTGGGTTGGAAGGCTCATCAAGAGATGTGGGGTAGAAAAGCAAGAGCGGGACTTGACCCAAGGCAAGAAAGGAGACAGAATACAAAGAGGAACTTCTCAGGGCCCAGGGCAATCAAGGTGCAGTGTGCCTTACCAGAGAGGTGGAGATGTCTGTAGCAGGTAGTTCAGGAGACCAAGGGCAAGCTGGGGTTGGAGAAAGCCTGCTCAGAGTAGAAGAAACAAATTGGGCTAGTCTGGGTACAGGGAATCCGGATGCAGGGGGCAGGTCTGGATTATGACTATGGTCTAGATATCTGAGGCTGAAAGAGCAGGATTTGGGCCCAAGGCTTTAGAAGGCAGACAGAGCTATTGATGGTTAGTTTTGAGAATGCTGCTTCACATAAACACATAGAACAAAAATGGCAGAAGTACATTTAAGGCTATTGTAAAAATTGTCAGAAATTTTGTCCCAATCCCAATCTAAACTGACTGAATAATGTTTTATGAAACTCAAACTAATATTTTTAAATAAAACATTTTAGTATTATATATTCCAAACATACATACTAGTATGAAATTTCATGTTTAAGGATGATAGGCATAATTCAAAGTCATTATTTCTCATTATTAAGTAGCAGTGACACTATCAGAACAAAAAAGTAGAAGCTAATTACTTCAAAAGTCAAATTTGATTAGAAAATTATAATTATAATTTAGATATCTTGAGAAGCAACTTAATTTAAAATATTTATTTTAAATAGCATGTTTTATGAATTATTATCAGCTTATGTTTGTAACTATATATAGTTATAAGAGTCTTTCAATTTTGTTTCTAAGAGGTGTTTTTTGACAAAGATGGGCTTATATTAAAAATAAACCTTTGAAAAGAGTAATATGATGCATGAAAAGAAATATTTATTTTACAGAGAACAAACTGACAAGTAAGAAGTCTTTCTCTAGATGCTAGGCTTCATTAAATCAAGGGTAATACCACAGCCTAATGCCTGACAATTTGCAACTTTCATATTTAATTTAAAATTTTCTGTAACGGGGCTGGAGAGATAGCCTAGCAGTTAAGAGCACCGACTGCTCTTGCAGAAGACCCGGGTTCAATCCCCAGAACCCACATGGCGGCTGAGAACCATCCTTAACTCCAGTTCCAGGAGAACTCCAGTTCCAGGGGAATCCGATGCCTTCTTCTGACCTCCGCGGCATTGCACGATACGGGTGCACAGACCTCCATGCAGACAATGCATTCATACACATAAATAAATAAAATTAAAAAATTTCTGTAACATGGATTCCTACTGGGCTATAATTATCAGATTTTCTATTCAATAAAAAGTATCAGCTTTTAGTCCCAAGTTCCAAAGATCAAGCTCTATGTTCTTTTCCAACACAAACACATTGAGGTGTCATTTTTCAAGTTGATTAAACATCTTGTCATACAACTAAATAGTAAAACATAACTTGGTCAAATGACTTGAATTACTGTACAGTATGTTTGAAGAGAAGTACCTAGAGGGAAAAACAGGTACATTTTTATATGGTGCTGTCTTAATTTGTATTCCTCCAGACTACATTTAAAGTTAAAAGTTTATAAAAATTTAAAGTTTTATGGGTATTGCTTCCTACAGGCTTAAAAGCCCAGCTGACATTTATGAACAAATAAATTTATCATAGAGTGAATATATTTTTTAAACACTTACAGGGAGTCTCCAGCTCACATCTGCCAAGCATGAATGACAAGAACATTTTTAGTGTTAAAGAAAATCTATAGTTAGTGTAATAAAACAAAAAGGCGAGGAAACTGCTATGTGGGATTTTTTTAAAGGCTTCCATTTATTTCAGCAGTAAGTACAGCTTTGGCTTGGGTCCTTAATGAAAGAATGGGAGCATATTGTAATTTTGTAAGATGAAAGAAATGTTAAAATACATAAGTAGAGCCAGAGCTACCCTGTGGAAGTGTTTTTCTCAATTTGACAACTTCCAGGGTAGTCATTTTTAAGCCAAATGTCTAAGTAGACAACTCATTGGCCTCTGAATTTTATGAAGAAACCAATAAACTACATTTCTCCACAAGAGGAATTCTTTATAAAGGCAGGATATTAAGTCAAGAGTGGTAGTAACACATGCTTGTAATCCCATCGCTGAGGCTAAGGTAGGGGGATCATGAATTCAAGGCTGGCCTGGACTGTAGAGTGAATTTCAGGGCAACTTTCACTACACACAGAGAGACCTTGTTTCATTATAAAATGAAATAAGTAAAGCCCCAATATTAGATCTTGAGAAAAGGTCTGTCATTCACAGACCCATAATTCATTCTTCACCTCCGCCACATGCCTTGGTTTTCTCTGTATTGTTCATGACTTCTAATAAATGTTTTCTGTAGATATTTCTTCAAGTTAATAAACTCATGGACCACCAGGCTTGGAAGGAATTTTTAAAAATCTATATCCATCCAGCATGCTAAAAAAATGGAAGTTTTACAAACACATAGAACATGAACTTTTTTCAGGAATCTGAAGTGTGAGGACACAAGGAATCACTGAAAACACAAGGATGCACTTGAGATGGCACTCCAGAAGCAGAAGGAGCTTGCTACTGGGAAAAGAGGGAAGGCAGCTTCAAAAGAAACTAACGTTCTCAAAGAAAACCACTTCCACCCGACCCCTTACCTGACACAGTGTGTGCTTAACATGTGTTTCTTCAATAACAGTTGGTAGTGCTGCATATATAACAGGAAATGCAGATGGTTTTCCTTTGAGAATCTAGCAAACCCAGAAGGGCATGCTGGGAATAACTAAAATCTTCAGCTATATTCCTGTGCTATAACTTTTAAATCTAGGCCTTATTGTTTGGTACTTTAACATATTTTTCTGTGTTTAAAACATATGTTCTCTTGACCCACTTAAGGGAAAAAAATGCAACAAACTTCAACACCTACCAGTAAAGCAAAGGCCAATAGCATAAATGACTGAAGTGTCTGTAAAAACATCTTCCCACGGGAACCGTATGCTATTGAAGTTTAGATCAGCAAATATCCTTGCCTGATTATTTTTTCATGCTTTGCATATCTGCTTTTTTTTTTCCAAATTTTCCATGTTTTATTTTCTATATTTACAAGTGCTGTGCTCTCACTTAACTTTAAGGAATGTAGGAATTAAAAAAAAATCTTGAAGAGATAGGACATTTGAAATGATGCTACTGGACTGAATACTGAGCTTTGTTCTAAACTTGTAGAAAAACCAACCACACTCACTTCCAAGGACATTGTTTACCTTTTTTAAAAGCAAATCTGGCAAATAAGAAAAATAGACATACTATTCCAATGGTATTTTAACAAAGTTTATTAGTTGGATTTGGCCTGCACATGAGGAGAAATAAGGACATCAGCAATTCTGGAAGCCTGTATTGTATAAAATATATTTTCCAATATTGTTGTTGTCAAATACATGTGGGTAATTTAAAATGGTCAGAACAGAGAGTATCCCAAATGACAATCATACTTTAGTTAATAATATTTTAAATATGTATGAAGAAAATGAACCATTCTTTCATATGTTCATTATCAAGTTTATCTATTCAAATATCTACAACAGAGATGGCAAAGTTTGGCACTGTGTCTGAATATTAGTAAAGTTAAATATACTCCTTTCTTGTAGGCTGACATAACGATTGGATTAAAAGACAGTCAAGACAATTTTAAAAGCTGCGAGATATCAAAACCGTGGAGCAAACAATATTATTTCCACCTATACAGTTTGAGCAATTAAGTGCTAAAGTAATGAGATTTAGTATTTCAAGGGTGTGAGAGAGTTTATGCAGTAGCAAAAAGGGATAGAGGTTGAAGGGGTGAAGAGGGAAGACATTTGGAAAAGAATGTAGTTGAAGACAGTTTACCAAGGACACTCCAGCATTGAAATGAACAACAGAGGATTTGAATTATACAGGAACATGAGCAAGCAGAACAAACAGCAGTCCTGCAAAGTACAAAAGCTTTGAGAGGGAAACAGATTTGGTGGGATTTGCAGAACAATAAAGACTGAGGAGGACATACTACAGTGATGCTTTTGATGTAGAGAGGGATAAATCATGTGAAAGGATGGCGATCAAAATCAGGGAAAGGAGCATTTTATCTCATAAAGAACACAACACTCTCTTAGATTTAAGCTTCAGTGAGAGAATGCCACAGGGGAGATACTCTCAGGATACCTCAGTTTAATTCCAGTTCTGTTACTTAGTAGCTATGATGTTGGCAAATGAGGATTTTTCTTATGTGTGCAATGTGAAGGTAAAAGTAGCAGATTGGTGTGAGAATTAAATGGCAGTATATGCGTAGTAATTATTATTTTTTAAGCACTATCCCTTGTGTTACTTTAGAAAAACAGCTCAGGAAGAGAGATAGGAAACCTGTAAATATTTATCAGGCTACAGCATATGAAAGCCTATTAGAAACAAGGAACTCTATGTTTGAAGTTAGAGTTTGAATGAATGAAGCCCAGAGAATTTACTGATATAAATTAGATCTAGGTCAGGAGACAGGAGGCAAAGATGGCAGCAGAGAAACTGATCATAGGTTGTCAGTTACGGAAGAAGGGAGGCTCAGAGGGAACGAGCTAGGATAAGAACAGAAAGAATCATGAGCTTTCTTTAGATCTGTAAGTTACTACCTCAATTAGACATTTGTAAGAATATAGAAGTCATAGGATAATTTCAAGAATAATTTTTGGTCTTTTTTGAGACAGTTTCTTGTAGCCCCAGCTGGCATATAACTCACTATGTGGAACAGGTTGATCTTGAACTCACAGAGTTATGGCTTCTTAAGGGAATTTAAAATTGAGTACCATGCAAAATATTATTCTCAATTGTTATGGTTTTTATTAGAGACACTAAGATGCTTATAAACAAATTAAACAACAGTATAATTTGCACTACAAATTATGTGTATTGAATTGATAGTCATAACACTTATTACACATTTTTGTATGGATTTTCTTTGTGGATCACTTTCCATAAACTTTCATTTTTTAAATTATTTTTTAAAGAAATGTCCATGTATTTTAGGCTCCAGATACATATTAGTTGTAAGAACAATAATGGCATAATGCTTATATGATATTACAGTTTGAAAAAATATAAGGAAATATTGAGCAAAACCAGTAAATATCAGGATAGTCTACATTCTCCTTTATAGTCGGGAAATACATGACAATCCGATTAAAAGAATGAAATATTTATTTCAATGTTTCTGAATTTTAGTCCATATAATTTGTGTTTTTAGAAGAATTTGATAGGTAAGTAAATGTTCCTTTCACAAGCAGGAAAGAGGAGAGAGGGGAGAGAGTGCGAGAGAGCAAGAGAGCAGTTTGCATGTGACAGGCAGAAAATTTATGCTTTAAAAAGTAAAACTGCATAGTTAACTTCAAAATGAGGCTGTTTATTTAAATAGATATTAAATTATTGTTAGGCTTCTGTTTAATTCATCATACTGCTAAATACTGAAGACCATAATTCAAATATACAATTCCTGAGCCCCTACTGGACATTATGTATTCTTATCCAAATGCTCATTATTCATTAGACATGAATAAATTATTTATTTATTTTAAAAAGAAATATATTATTTAAAAATCTTGGGGCTGGAGAGATGGCTCATCGGTTAAGAACACTGACTGTTCTTGCACAGGGTTCAATTCCCAGCACCCACATGGGGGCTAAGAACCATCTTTAACTCCAGTTCCAGGGGAATCTGACACCCTCTTCTGACCTCCGTGACATTGCATGACACGGGTGCACCAACCTACATGCAGACAGTACACACATACACATACAAAAATAAATGAAATTAAAAATTTGATATGCACATTAATGGAGCTGTTGACAGTGGTTATAAAATTCTCAACATATAGATGATGCTTTTCAAGCCTTTGAAATGAAGTAGTGCATAGAGGCAGAGAAGAATAACTTCAAAGACTGGGATACTTCAACATTTGGAGGGATCAGTAGAAAAGGACTAGCTGCCAGAGAGCTTGGAAGAAATCATGAAAAAAGAATTTGAAGAAGGGAAGGCAACTCACACTTCCGTTTGGCATATGTGGGTCAATGGTCATTTGATGAGGGGAAAAATTGTGATGAGAGGCAACTTAAGAGCAAGGAAGATGAAAGTTGGGTCAGTTAAGAAGAGCTGGGGAGCTGGAAGACATTATGTTAAGTGAAGTAACACAGTCCCAGAAAAACAAACGACAAATGGTGTCCCTCATATGTGGATGCTAGTACCAACAACCCAGATATAAATATTTCTCATGGAGAGGGATGCATAGTAAAAGAACAACAGA